>JAQGBY010002400.1:0-23288 GCA_034698785.1 Mycogona germanica
CATGGTTTGACCAGCTCGTTTGGTAATGTCTGCTATGTGTGGAGCCCATGTCCAACGCGAGTCAAGCAGGACACCGAAAGAAAAAAAAAAAAAAAAATATATGAAAATAAAAAATCAACCGAGGGCTCAATAATGTTGAGTTGCCCAATATCGTTTGTGAAATTTATTGATGTGGACCTCTTGTGTGCAATTTATTGATGATGCTCTCACTAGAGAGGTAGCGTGTTTTCCTCAAAACCCCGTGATCGCGGTTTCGATTCCGGCCGATACCTTCGCAATTTTTCGGTCGAGAGAAATTCCTTCACACGCCGCCTTTCGGAATAGAAGTAAAATCATAACCCGTACCTGTACGATATCGGAACGTTAAAGACCCCTTTCCTAGGCAGCCTAGGCTAGACAAAATTTCCAGGTCGCCCTCTGGGGGGTTTTAATATGTTAAATCACCGGTGCACCCCTTAACAAACAATTTTTTCAAGGTTTTCAGCATAGGTTAGGCAAAATTTCCAGGGCGCCTACCTGGGCTGGTGGTTAATATGTTCAATCACCGGGTAACCTCCTTAACAAACATTAATACACTGTCCAAGTTTCTTGCTATTTTAGCAGACGAAATTGTTGCTCAACGAGCATGTTGACTATCGAGGAACATTCTGCTTGCAGAGAGTAGCTGAGAGCGACTTGCACGAAATATATTGATAGTGAAATACCCCTTATGGAATAAAATAGACTGCTATAACAGAAAAATATTAAAATAAATGCGTTATAGAGTATTACAAGATCATTAAAATTCACTACGTCCCAAAGGATAAAAATTTTCAAAAGCAGATCAAGAAAAAGTAATGTATTTTGCTGATTTCTCAAAATGTACGAATCCCTCTTTACTCTTTCTGCGCCAATCGATCTGTATTTGTCTTTGGATTAGCTGCCAACGAGTTTGAGCAATCGATTGGGAGTGGGCGCTAGTCACCATCTAAAATATACTAGATTCCGAAAGGATCTAGAGAGGGTGCGTTAGGCTTTCAATACCGATCGGTCAGACGATCTGTATTTTAGATAAACAATGTGATAAAACAAAATGTGATGAGCTGGCACTGGGACAGGTAAGTTTCGTAAAACTTTTGTCGCTCAAAAAACAACTATAAAGATCGATTAATTGTTCATTTCCAAGGTGTGATAGTGTTTCTGGTTCTTCCTCTGTCAAAAGTGGATAGTGTTCTCAAACATGCTGCTGTAGTTTAAAAGATTACAGTAAGGCTTACTCACACACTCTATCTAGGCTTAGCCAAATCTGTCACAAAATTGTTAATTAAATTATTATTAGTCATATTTTCATATTAATTGCATGCACAGATACCTTTTGTGGAGTCAGAACTCAGAGGAAAGCTGCTACTGACAGACAGCGCTGGTTCTGAAGAATTTATTGCACTTTCATTGCAATAAATTGTTCAGTAGCTCCAATAGTTCTTGTCAAACTTAGAAAAATTGTACTAGATTTTTAGTTTGACAGCTTGGAAATATCGTGACAGACTGGAAATTGCGATCGAATTTCCCCACATGAAGTGTAATTTTTACTTTCAGATGGCGATTGTGAATTCATTCCAATCAGGCGTGGACGAAGTCACAACAAGACAATTACTAGTCACTATTGAACCACCATCATCATGGGTAACTCTGTGAGTGCCAGCGTCACGGCTCACACTAAGGACAATATAAAAGAGTTGAATTTTAGTCAACAGCTTTCTCACCAAGAACTGTGCCTGGTAAACGTTTTTTCATCCTTTGGTTGTTTTAAGGGGCCCTCTAGCCCTCTAGCCACCTCCGAGCATGGACATTTCGCACTTTGAAATTGTGCACGTAAATGTGACTTAGATGTTTGTTAAGGAGGTACACCAGCGTGTTCGCCCTAAAAACCCCAGGAGGCGACCTGGTAATTTTGGTTTTTGGTTGATCTACCAGCACGTGGAAGGTCAATGCAGCTCCAAGTGCCTGACTGCTGTGCCATGGGACGTGCTGGACTCTGTGTGGATGTACGAGCGACTACTGGCTTCCTGCAATTGCCTGACGACCCTGCCGGCCGAGTTGCCTCTGCGCCTGCCGCACCTGACCTACCTCGATCTCAACTACAACCACCTTCCCTCGCTGCCCGATAGCGTAGGCCTATTCGTCCATCTGGTCACTTTGCTATTGCGCCACAACAGTCTGGTCACGTTGCCCGAGTCCATTGTGCACTTGAAGAACCTACAAAAGCTTGATCTGTCGTGGAATACCTTGACCAAGTTGCCGTCCAACCTCGGAACCATGCCCAGCCTTACTAAACTCAACGTAGCCAACAACAGGTTCAATATCATAGTTTTTAAGATCAGTGTTAGATTGAGGACAAACAGTGTGGCGATCTCATGAAATAATAAATTCGAAACATTACAGTACAACGTTACCAGAGATCTGAATTTGAATCAATTTTTTTAATTCACTGTAGTGAACTGTACTACATGATTGTACCCCTCGGTGCTTAGACACTATGTGAAGGGTACATTTTCAGCAGTACCCCGGGATCGAAACTTTCAAATATTTGTTTTTAAAAATAAATTTTTTAAGTTTGCCACTTTGTTTTTGATTAAGTGCTGGCCCGCATTGGCACTATTAAATTCAACTGTGTTTATGATAAAGAAAAAATAACTTTACAAAATTGTGATCAAATTTCCACATAAATTTTTTTTTAATTTACTGAAGTGCAGTCTTAACTGACTGAAGTTACTGAAGTCACTACAGAAGTTTACAGTACCAAGAGGGGTACATACTCCTCTTGGTGCTTAGGCACTATGTGAGGGGCACATACCCCTGTTGGTGCTTAGGCACTATGAGAGGGGCACATTTTCACCAGTATTCCGGGATCGGATAATCGAGAGCCCGTGCCAGGTATCGAACCCAGGACCGCTGAACCACAGTCAGTCGCTAAACTAACTGCGCTACGACGAGTCTATAAACTAAACGTTTGCTCAAGAGATACACCAACATAGAATTAGCGAATTGCATTACATGTATAACCGTTTCTGTCTTATTAAATTATAATCTAATCCTTGACTGTTATTTCGTTCACCAAACAGGTTGACGGAGTTGCCGACGTCATTGGGTGGTGCGTCGCGTCTCGCGGTGCTACTGGCCCGCGACAACAATTGCCGGGTGCCACCACAAGCCTTGTGCGACGACGGCTCCTCACAGGCAGTCATTGAGTTTCTTCGCCGGTTGCATCGCTCGGATGGACCACAGGGGACTGATGGAGGCGTCGAGCGTGCTTCTAACACGTTTCCGCGTGTGCGAACCAACGACGCCACCTCCCTGTCAGTGGACGCGCACTCTCCAAAATCTGTATATGTGCAGCTGCAAACACAAACGACGCACACAGCAAGCCGCGTGAGGACGCCACTGGCGCCGCCTCCGGACGCCACTTCCTACTCGATGGAGGAGCTGGGCGATCGGGTAACCGGTAATTACAGCAGTAAAAGATAATTTGTTAGAACATTTGTGATGTCTCACCAGCTATTGGTATATTTTTTCGTGGTTCACGATTTAATACTGATGATACACGCTGGTAGTTACATTTTACGTTGATTCCGTTCCGTTGTTCTGTTTACTCAAGAACCGAATCTCAAGGCATTAATAAAGTGGAAAAATTAATTTAATACCTGAAAAAATAGGTTTAAAAAGCGCCTGAATTTCTGAATAAACCCATTATTTTTGTTTTGTTTTATTGAAATGGAATCGGAGCAGAAACACAGAAGAGCTTGATGAGGCAATGTGTAAATCCCAATCTTGGAGACCTTGCAGGATTCATTAAGTCGATTGCCAGAACGAATCATATGCAGCAGAGATAACAGCTTGGTGGTTCCTGGGGTTCAGTCAGGTGACCTCTTGTGAGATCTCCTGACCCAGCGCCATGTAGACCACTTGGCGGTGACCGTGGCGCACCAGATGCACAGGGGTCCCCAAACTCTGGGGTCAGCAGCGTACACTCACCACCTTGCTCATACGGAGCAAACTGGTGACTCCCCTGGGAGTTGCGATCCTCTTAACAAATGATTTTTCCGTCCATAGCTTATTTGTAAATTGGGTTTCGTCATTTCAGGTCTCATCTATGGGGCGATCATCGGAGACGCTCTGGGTCGCGGCACCGAATTCATGTCGGCCGACGATTGTAAATTCCATTATGACGCCAAGCACCTGACCTATGCGAATATAATTCAGGACGAACACACGTCACATTGGAAACAAGGGGAGTGGACGTCCAACAGCAATCAAATGGTTGGTCCGACATTTTTTTCAACTCTAGTGCTTCTCTGCTACCCTGAAAATCAGTCAATCGCTTGTTAGACCTTCCGATATTCAAGAACATTTGTCCCGCTTTCAGTTGCTGGTTTTGGATTCGGTGCTGCACTGGGCCGGCATGGTGGACGAATTGGACGTTGCGCAAAGGCTGCTCCATTGGAAATACCACGGGTTCGCCGATTTGGATGAAAGTGAGGAATATATGCTGTCAGAAACAATTAATGAGGTAATTGTGAGATCGAGTGAAATGACAATAATTATTTTTAGTTTGCCTTCCATCTTACTGTTTTCAACTTTGTATTGATGTTGTAAATATAAATATGGAATACGCATTTTAAGGCATTCACGGCATGTCCCGTGGATTTTACGAATTTGCTGAAATGCTTTCATCTGAAACCCTCTTAACTGAACGTTGATCTTTGCGCACAATTTATTGGCAATAAGTATAGTTGAAGTCTGGGTTGACAATTGCAACTGCGAATTAAATTGAGGTACAAGCATTCATGAAAATTTTCTCTTCGTGACAACTGCATCATATTGCAATTTATTGTGACTTCATTTATTCGAGTTACAATTCAGCTGGCACGCGTTTTGTATTGAGTTATTTAGGTCTTCTCATCTGAATTTTTCTTCTTACCGGCATATATTTCTACTTATCGGTTTTTTAAAATTCACTGTAGGATTTTCACTGTATATCAATCACTACAGAAAGATTCTGTACCCCTCTTGGTGCTTAGGCACTATGTGAGGGGCACATTTTCACCAGTACCCCGGGATCGAATAATCGAGAACCCGCGCCGGGAGTCGAACCCGGGACTGCTGAGTCACAGTCAGTCGCAATACCAACTGAGCTACGACGAGTCGTACGACCAAATGCTTTATTCATTATAACATAATTATTTGCTGTTTAATATCATCCTGCATTTTCACATAAATTAATATCATCCATAAAATTTCATATGGTCTTTCTATGGTCATTTTTGATTCAATGACTTGATGCATAGACTTACTGTCAATTGTTTGTAGTATTGGCAAAACCTTCTCTGTTTCATTCTTATTTTATTCATAGTGGCTCACGTACTTCTAGTTGGTCTGGTCCATCGACAATGTGGTTCTAATTTTACCAAGATCGAAAATATTTCCGTTATTGACAGGTTTTGAAGAAGCCGTTCTACAGGGACGATCCACATTCCGCAGCGAGAAGCTTGTTGCTGGACAGCCAACATCAACACCTTAACGGCAACGGCGCCTGCAATGGGAACGGAGTGATTGACAAATTGACCGACGAACACAGCCACCTGTCGGGCGCCCCCGTAGACAGCTTGTACTGCGATAACGGTGCACTGCCCCGGGCCCTGATAACGGGTAAGATATTGTAGCAGAAGAAACGGGGACATCAGTAATTACTCAGTAGCGCTAGCAAGGAGAATTGCATTTTTTAGGATCTGGAATTTGCCGTTTTGTTTTCCCGTAATGCAATTCAACCTAGATCACAACTTTCTGCATTTATAGTACTGAATCTCCTCCCATCGATTCGATGAATCCACCAGCACCTGACTTTCTAAAATAATCATTACAATAGATTGTGCGGTCCTTCATTAACTTTTATTTTTTCATTTCTGATCGTCCTATTGTGTTACCATCCACGCAGGAATCATCCATTTTCACAACATCAAAGAAGTCGTGTCCAACTCAGTTCGCATTTGTTTGGCCACCCATGCCGACGACCGATGCGTGGCAGCCTGTGTTTCCCTTTCCGTCCTCATTGCTTTGCTCCTGCAGGTGAGACTACTCCTTATCTTGCTGTATTTTTATAAATAAATCTGAAAAAATGGCCTTTGGGTGCAGGATTTTCGTTCACTAGAAGTTTTTTTTTATTAAATGTCAATTTGAATTACATTAAGCTACTTTTGTGACGAAAAGCAATAAATAAATCTTAATGATCATGTCACGTGCTCAGATAGTCTTGCAGTATAGAGTTTTAGGAAAACTGAAATCTGTGGTTATTCTAAAATACACTTGCTTAGCAAAATCTGTGAATTTTTGAACTAAGTATTGATGACTGAATCCACACTTTGCAGGGAAATTTCAGAGGCAAGACTGGAGAGAAGTTTGGTGATCTGGTTCATACTGTTCGAAACCATGCAGCTAAACATCTAACCACTCCAGAAGATCTCGCGGAACTAGATCGTTACCTTGCTGTGAAAGATTATAGCAGGTTAGTATTTTTTTTAAATATATTATTAAATCGATATCCATTTTGTTTCGAATTATTACTTAGACATATTTTTTGAACATCGAAATAATGAATATTCTTACTTTTTAACTGTTTCAGTATTCAATTACACGAGAGCGGGAAAGTCAATTACACATTCAAGGCATTGGCCGCAGCAATATTAAGCGTCAAAATTCACGACGATATTAGGTAATATTTCAATTTTTTAAATTTAATATTGACAAATTAATTTTATAATCGTAGCATTTGGTAGATCTATATTTGACGGTAATCTTTTCGCGGAGAGCTTTCTGGTTTCTCTTATTTTCTATCAATTTAACGTTTCCATTTAGTTAAATGAACTTTGTTTTGGAGTGTTTATTCAGTAATGTGTTTCTTTACATATCTGTCAATGAAATTACATCGACACACTGTCCACCACATATTTGTTGGTTTCCTTTTAACAGCGTGTCCTTACCGGAAGTCATTTTACAAGGCGGGCACGGGAGTATGAACGGGTGCATCACAGGAGCCGTGCTCGGCTGTGTCGCTGGCTTCAGTCGGATTCCGAAACACTGGGTCGACGGACTGCTCCCACGAAACGTACAGTGGCTCAATAGCAAAATAAACAATTTGCTCGACAAAATGGGGCTGCCTTAGCGCTCTTTAGTTCAATTGTAAAGACTTATTTTATGTGATCTGTGGGAGTGCCCTGTGAAAGTGCAGCTACTGAGAACAGTACAGAGCGAGCGTTGCCATATATTTTTATCGGAGCTCACAAAATAAATGCAATATTTTTTATAGTTAAAAAAAAAATGACGGTCTCGTTATCGCCTTAATCATTACAATTGAAAGATCCCGCACATTCCTCTCAATGAACCGATCCCCATTTACACAATCTGACGGACCACATTGTTAATTTATCCACTGGTTGCCGTTTCAGTTTGATTGATGTCCCCGAAGTTTACAGTCGTGTTGCTTAACATTTTAATTTGAGACTGGATAGTCGTCATGGGTGAAAAGAATCGAGACGTAGTAATGCAATAGTTATTATCTTGCATTTCGGAGCGCAAGATTTGGACGCTCAGTGGTCACCCACGTATATAGAAATTACAGCCACCGTGCGCTATTTTGTGATTTGATATTAGTTAAATGAACGACAGAGTAACAAATCATGTAATGAAAGAAAAAACCATGAGCGTGAGAAAAGTTAACATTTTTATTATATTATGGAATTACGTACGTTAGGCAGGGTTATAAAACGTCATGTATTTATCCCGTTTAAACCGACAATCTCTTTGAATTGATTAAATCCAGGTGCGCTACTTTTCGAAATATGTAGTTCTTTTTCAGAGACCACCTCAAACGACCATAGTCAACAATTCCCTATCTTTGCAATACTGTAAGTGCCTTGTTATCGTGTACAAAAAAGGACCACAAAATGAAAGGCAGATTTCTAAAGGCGTAAAGAGTTTTATATTTTGTTGTTCAGTGCCCGATATATGCAATAAAGCTTTCATCATATTTTTGTGTACATTACTAGTATTAAAGTGTTTGTTTAGCCAATATCCCATATTAAAAACGTTCTCAGTGTTTAAAATTTGCGAATGCAATAAATATATTTTAAAGCCAGCGTTGGCGAAATCGAATGTTTTTATTATTTTAGTATTTCTCTTCGTGCGGCTCTGTACAAAAATTGGGGCGAGGAAATTTAGAAAAAACAATATGTACATTAGATTGAAAGGAATCAAATACAAGAAGTCACAAAAAAAATCGAAAATATGCATTTCTAAGAACGCAATACAGTTCTTTGAATATGCAAATAAACCAAGTAGCTCAACATTTTTAACTTTAAACTGAGGCCACCTAAAGAAAGGAACATATTAAATACGGGGAAAAAATTCCCTCAAAGGGTAGCGCAAACTATTGCTTTAAGATTGTCGGATATTCGTTTATCTATTACAAAACCCAACAAAAGCAAATGGCGGAAGAAAAAAAAGAAAATAATATTCGTGAAAGAAAAAAACACCTATCTACAATCAAGTGGAAGACATTTGATTTTGTTGCGAAGATGACATTAGCGCAGTTGCGCAGCGTGTCAATCAATTAAACAAGCAAAACTTTAAACAAATGAATATAATCAAGACAACTCATCACAATCAAGAATAGTAAAGCACTGGTTAAAACAACAAGCATAATAGTAAAATAATTATGTGGGGAAATATGGACAAAATCTTGTACAGTAACCGCACGAAGAAAATGTGCATTATCGCACACAGCATTTGCTTACACTTTAACAAGAGCATCAGCTCGTCGTCGAGTTTTCCACGGTTTCTGTCCCGTGTTTGTTCTATGCTTATTATCGTAATAAATCCTTAACATTTTTTTTTTTAATTTCTAAGCTCATTCAAACATTGAGAACCTAACGCTGGCAAATAGAGGCAAAACCCAGGACACGACTGGGGGGAAACAAAATTTTTAAAATTCGCCTCGCCATTTACCGTTTGAAGACAAACTCAAAATTTGTACTTGATTGTAACGTACATGAATGAAAATTGAGATTGCGCTGATGCAGCTTGGCCGAGACAAATGAGAAAATACATTATATTGTAAATCTGTCGGCATGTTCTGCTTTGCGGATAGGTTTGTCGACACTCCGCACTCCCTAATGGCGCGCGTTAAAAATATAAAATCAAAACCTAAAGACTACTAAACCGCCATTTCCAAGTCGTCGGAGTCGGCATCGTCATCCTTGACTTTGTCTTCGCCAGGCAAGTACAGGGGTAGAACGTCCGGCACACACGCATCGTAGTTCCACTTGGGAAACACTCGTTTATACAAATTCATAAAGATCGTGTCCTGCGACTTTATGGGTCCATCAAAAACGCATTTCATATGGCCGTGGGTGCCTGTAACCAACAAGATCATTGTCCATGGGTCAGTAAACAATCCGGGCTTAAGAGCAGAAACTCTGGTGAACGAAACGAGAGCACAACATGAATTCAATCAATCAAAACTTACCAAGAGATTCCTTGATGTGGCCACGACGTCCGTACCGCGTCCTGAGCTCGACAGGCTTGAACCAATCGATGTCATCGTTGTTGAAGAACATGTAGCGAACGACGGCCGACTTGCGATTGACCTTGAACGGGTGACCGCTGAGCACGATGCGCTTAGTGACAACACGATTGGGATTCACGCTCAGAACGGATCCGGTTGCAACCAACACTTGTTCGCCTGAGAAAAACGAAACAACGAAAATTGTAACTATTCACAACCCATACGTACCGTACCGTATGTTGAGCAACAAAATCGCAATTTATAACCTTTCCGAGATGACCCCCTTTAAAAATTGTAAGTTTGTTTATGCGGATACAAAAATTCGGTGAAATAACATTCTGCCAACATCGATAAAATAACAAATAGTATGCACAAAATGATGACAGCAATTAATTTAAATGTAGCACTCGGTACACTCCGTGCTAATTTATTAGTGCAAGGTCAGAGCAATTTCCTAATTCGAGTGATTTATTTTTGAACCATTAATGGAGAACATTTTGAAAGCTTACCATTCTTTTGCTCTTTGAAGACCAGAACAGAGCACGGCGGAAAAGTAACGGGCGCATAGGTAGTGGCGACAACAACTGACTTGCCTCTGAAATATCTTTCATACTGGAAACAAAAGATGGTCAATTTAAATAAAAATAATGAAAATAAATTACATTCTGCCGCACCTGCGCATGACCAAGCACGTTGGTGATGAAGGATGAGTCCTTCGTGCGGCAGAATGTGAAGAGCGATTTCAGACATTTTCATAATGCATATTTTGAATCGATTTTGCAAAGCAAATTTGTCGTTAATTAGGCAGCTTTTGCAGTTCTAATCATCACGATTCCGATCAAATTCCACATAATTTATTTTCTCTATAACGTTGGACAGAAATCCCTTCTTAAAAATCCACGATTAAGCGACCAGTTTATTTGCGGATGTCACAGGAAAATATATAATCAAATAGCCCAAACTATTTTCCCAAGAATTTAAATTTGTGGACTGCAGATACAGATTTCAACAAGTTGAATAAATCTCATACCTTGTGCTTCTCGGCATGCGAGTGCTGCGAAAAGATTGGGCAGGCAGCGAACCGTCTGTATCCGACGTGAAAGATGAGTCGTTCCTTGGACTCGATGGGTTCATCCTCCTCGTCGCCGATGTGCTTGATGGCCATATTGAGCACGGACATCTTCTGTTCGTGCGGCAGAATGCCGTACACAACGATAGGCGCAGACTTGGCTCGTGATCCTGAAAAAAGACAGGTCACGCACGTATTTAATTCACGGTGGTGCCAACAAAGTCCGGTATCATAGAAAACACGTACGGCAACGTTAAACAATGTTGCACTACTGGGCGCACTTACGGACTAAATGCGAAGGGACATCCATGATGTGGATGGTGATATAGGTGCCCACCTGAAAAGAAACGCTAATGTTTACTTCAAATGCAAAACGTAAATGCCACATTTATTAAAGAGTTGCGGTTCACGTGCTTGCTTATATGCCCCGTGTCACGGGTTCAATACCCGCAGACATCTTCGAAACTTTTAAGTGATAGAACATCCTAATTATGCTTTTTTTCGGAATAAAAATAAATGATGATCCGTATGATTATAGGCACGTATGATACCAGGACACGTTAAAGATCCCTACCTAGATCAGACCTAGGCTAGTCAAAACTACCAAGTCGCCCCTGGGACGCTTTAACGCTACAAGCTGGCTCCTAAAAAAACATTCAATATACTCATGTTATTCCGCAGTGTAAAGCAAAACCCACCTCAACACCATCAACTTGTCGCTTGCTCAGATATTTCCTCATGCGGTCGAAATTCTCGAATTGAAAGATGCGGGAATAGTCAGCCGGCAGATTTTCATTCGGATCCCACGGGGACGTTCGATAACTCTTCAGGCCGCGGTACCTATCGAAAAAAAAAATTGTTTACTTGAAGATGTGCTAAAAACAGAAGCTAAAAACGTGTCCTACAATTTTGTTCACATGTAAGATAATACCTAGTTAGAAAAGCGTAATACTCGAAACGCGTGCATCCATAAACAGCAAACTGCATTTCTTAAAATAAAATTTCGTCTACTTCAAAAATTATTGAACCTAATATGGGATTGTCTAACTCACCTTTGGAACCTTTCTTTGGCCGAGCCTTCTCTAGGAGTGTCAATTTCGTCGGGAAACAAGGCGTCCATGCGAGCTTCCTTGATTTTCTTCATTCTAGTAATCGAAACTAAATTTAGTGATCATACGTCAGCGTTAACAATCCCACATGGGGCAATTCCGCATTTATGACTTACGTTTCCATCTCCTCGTCCGCAACGAAGTTGTCGTCATACTTGTCGTTGTTCATAACTGTCGATACAGTCATCTGTGAATGGAAAAATAATGAAATTTTTAAAATGTAAAATTTTAAGCAGTGTCACTTCCCAGAACCACATTCAAGTATCACACCGCAGATGTGATAATTGCGTCGCTCAACAGTTTTAGCATTGTTTTTCATTTTAGCTACTTATAGCGACAAAGGTGCAGTAATTGATGGCGACATCGCATTATGCAAACCTACCGATAATGCTACCCACGAAAGTTGTTTGGGTGGAAACATCACAAAAAAAAAAGCCCTACCGTTTCAAAGTCTTCAGCCTCGTCGCCCACTGACGACTCCTCGTCAGAAACGGCCATCTCGTCCACCGCCTCCATAAACTCCTCGTCGTCACTTTCCTCTTCCTCGTCACTGCTGCCACTTTCATCGCCGTCCTCAACATTATCGACGATCCAGGCAGCCTGATAGTCAGAAGTTCCCTTTGGCACTCGCTTAACAGTCTTTCGTGTAACGCTAACGGCTCCTAAATTGGTTGATCAATTGACATGTATCTATCTAGTGACTGTATCATATTTCTCTATCTGCATATCCGTCTCCAGGACAAAACCAGTTACTCACGTTCGGCTTCCTCCAGCTCCTCCTGCGTGGGCCACGTCTGTTCGCCGTCCATTGGGTCCGGAATGTTTTCAGAGTCGAGAGACTCTTGCACAAGTGGGTCGGCCTTGTACAGAACCTCTTCGTTCTCCAGCGCAACGTCCATGCTGATCTCGCCGCCGACAACACTGTTGCGGCGACTGCGAGCGTAGCTGGCGGCATTGATTACCAACGGGTGTGGGTCGGCAGGGCCAGTGATCTGATGCATGCGGAAGTCGCCCCAGCCTGGAATGTGTACCAGGCCGTTCACGTCGAGCTCCTTGCCACGCAAATAGCCGCTCACTTTTAAAGTTCCGAGGGTAGGCTGAAATATTGCAAAATATTGTTTCAAAAGTATTTCAATGAGAAGCCTCTCAGAAGCCATGTGCATATTGCACAATATCTTTCTTGTTTACTGCCAATTAAAGATTTTAAATGCTGCCCGTGTGAACTTGGGTCTCACGATTGGAAAAATGATCAGCTAAATATAACATTGTTTTTTAATTCACTGTAGTGTATATCACTACAGGAGTTTCTGTACCACTCTTGGTGCTTAGACACTATGTGAGGGACACATAAAATTACTAAGAAATCTCGGTGAACTATCTGGAATAAGCTACTGCATAGCTTTGCATCAGCACCGCGTTCCGTATTTAAGCGATTAGTAACAGAACATAACCAGAGAACTTTGGCGAAGCTATGAAAATCCCATAAAGTTATTTACACAAAATTGTGTGGAAAACAAGTGGAGTGGCATGCACATCCGCTTGTCATACTCTTCAAACCATTAAATGGGATTTGAGTTTCAAAAATTCGGGTTTAAAAAAAATTATACCTGATCGGCGTTCACTTCGAATTTGACTCCTTCAGCCAAGAGATGGCCCCTAACTTTTTTATGACTGACACTGCGCTGTTTCTGGCTGCCAATCTGTCTCAACAATAGTATGGCGTCCTGGGGAGCGTCGAGAAACTGGATTTTCTCTTTGGGAAACCTGATGTCGGATGGAATAACGTTTAGTGTGATGACTGATTAGTAGGAAAGATAATATCGGGAATATATCACAGAAAAATATTGTGATTAGAGGGTCCTCGTTTGCTCACCTGTTTTCCACAAATTTCTGAAGGACACGACGCATATCGGACTTGTGTTTTGCTGCTACATTAACGAGTCCCTAGGTATGAGAATAGCATGTGTTACGAATTACGTCTAAGAAAATTGGATAAGCTAAATCTTGCCTCATTTGCGGCAGTAACTAAAAATTGCGTCAGAAATCCTGAAGCTTTTGCGATACCTGGGCTACATGGACTGATGACGGCAATCCGTGAGAGAAAATGGATTTGAGGATCAGTTCGCCACCCTCATCAATGCAATCGTCGTCTGTAGAATACAAGAACATCGCTGTATCCGCCACCTAGAATGGCGATCAATGATGTAGTCATTAGGAATATTTTAGACAAGAGCAAGAATGAGTCACCAGTGTAAACTAGTGAAAGGTGATAAGCCTACTCAACAAACAAACAAACGAAACGACTGTAGTGCGGTTGACCACAGTTGATTGGAATTTTAAAAAAATACGAGTCCTTCGTTCATACCTTCACTGCATCCAAAATGGAATGCAGATCCCCAACTCTTGGAACGAAGAAACAAAAGCGTTGCTTGAACCGAGGGAGGCTGAAAATTTGACGAAATTTGCGTTTTTCAAAACAATGCTCATATTAAAAATTAAAAAAAAAAGATTGGAAGACAGGATTAGTGTAGCTGGTACCTTATGTGGCAATAGCCTAGTTGGCCGTGAGTTATAATAGCAGACTCGTCGCACTTCTTCAGCACTTCGAGGACGTCAAAAGGATCTTGGTCGGCGTGCAGCGGAATCAAAGCCTTAAAATAAAAATACAATGTAAAAAACATTAACAATGTATACAATTTATGTGTGTCCAGTTTAAGCGAGTTGGGGATTCCAAGAGTCCAACCATCCAAAGCATTGACTCAAAATAATCTTACTTACCACAAGAAACGGAGGTGATCCTGAAGTTCCGAGAGAACGCTTTTCTTGAAGCGTCTTTTCTCGTTTGTTAGTACGCAATTGCTTCATCTGTAATCGTAATACAAACTCAATTAATTAAACACAAACTACTGAATGAATGAAGTTTACGGGCACACCACCCATCGACATAAACCACACCAGTACATTTACAGTTCGTTGCCATTGATAGTTTGATGGCCACTAAAGTGAAAAGAATAATGTTGACGAAAAAATTGTCTCCATGAATAAATATCCTTTCCAAGACGAATACAATTTAATCATAATTCCCAATTACACAATATAATTGGGCGCCAAAATCAGTATACAGTAGGCAATATACTACACAGTTTTACTAAACTGTTTATGTACTTTGCACGAAAAGATAGACGTCAACACAAATTAGCACACCTGATTCCTGCGTTCTCTTCTGTTCAAATCATGTTTCTGCTTTCTGGAAATTTGCTGAGTTGACACGCGACCTATGACAAATTAATTTTATTAATGTCAGGAAGGTACATTGGCAAGTTCGTTGTTTTTTAAAATGCAACCTGAAAGCAAGCGAACGTGCGACACTCCGATATGTTCTAAAGGACATGCTTTTATATTGGATTTCAAGATAGCACTGATTCGGTATCATTACAACTCCAATTTGGATTTGACGGAATGGGCAAAGAGGTTAAAGCGTTTGGAAAATCGGTCTATGAACGTTAACAATCAATCGGTCGTTTTAGCCTAAATCAAATCACATTAAGTCTAAGCATCTGTGTGCGAAGTATGTTAATTAAATTTCGAAACAAAACGGTTTGGACAGGCAAGGAAAAAATTTCTAGACACCGTTATATAACCCTCTGGCTACTTATATATTTATGTTTATTGCAAAGAAAATCAAATGTGCAGTCCCTCCCTGCACTGCACATCATCCCACGTGTTCCGTTCGAACCATTTTGGACCTGTTTGTTCACATAAAACAATGTGATACAGATTCAGTAAGGGCACGTCAAGACATTGGATCGGCGTCCAATGGCTTAGTATATACATGCAACAAACATAATTTAACGCAACCTCAATCGGTATCCAATTGTCATGTACAAACTGAGCCACAAGTACCTTTGCTGGCAGCTTTCAGTGTCCCTTTGCGTCGATGTCTGCCCGATTTAAATGGTTTGTTTTGCTGCTTCAGCTCGCCCGGCCGATGAACTTCAACATCGTCGACTGCCATTTCAAGTGAAGAATCAAATTTTTACCTATTTTAAAACGAAAATATTTCCAAACTTATCGTTTCTCTACTTTAGACTTTATAGGCTGCCATGACACCGGAACTAGAACTTGGGTAGGGGTGGGCGATACTATCAAAACTATCGATATCATTTCGACTATCGATAGTGAACTCGTTACTATTGTAACGATCACCTAATGGCTAGTTCAATGTCCAAGTTGTTCTTAGAGCAGGGGGCCCATTTTGGACTAATCTTCCTACGTTACGGCCACGTTACCCAAATCTCCCAGTTCTTCTTTTCAGGTTCTGCCCACGGAGGATACCCCTGAACAGGTGGCCACCTGCAGCACCCTGCGCCGGACCACTTTTGCGCATCCATGATGGCGGTCTGATTGTACTTTTGAAACTATCGATAGCCACATTTTGACTATCGCCCACCCCTAAACTCTGGAAGTTCATCTAAAAACCGCTGCTTTGAAATCAATAAGTGGGTTTTTCCAAAATCAATCTCTCCTTGGTGAAAGCGCTTAGCCACTGGTAGCATAAGAGGACGCGCAATTTTTAAATATTGCTCTAACTTGTACAATGTAATAATATATCCCGGTATTCATAACGTTTTACTGTATTTGCACTTAATACTTAATACCACTTAAATATACCATTTATCTCGGAATCTAAACCAACGTTTTATTTCATGGCTAGCATGTACGTGATCTCCAGCATTCTGACATAAAAAATCTTTTATCGTTTGTGCGGTGTCGGGCCAAAACAAGAAATGGCATTTTCTTGGAGCCAAACGTGAAATAAATCTAATGTAAATGTCGCTTCATCGTGAGAGACAATATTCACAATTCAGTGGGTGCTTCACGGTACTATACACGGAGGAACACTCACTCAGTCACACGACAATATGCAATGACGAGTGACTACATGTACGGTCTCACAATAGACCTTCGATGTATTCTGCGGAATTGGGTCAGGGAAGAGATTTGAGTACCGGTAACGGGGCAATTTAGGCCAGACACATGTCGGTGGAAAGGTGGTGAGAGGTAATACCAACCGCGTTCAGGAAATGATTCACGATTTTGTCACGTATATCTAATGTGAGTAAGTGCAAATTACTGCTCAGCGTTTTCGGAATAGACCGCACAAAATAGATATCAATTTCAGAAGCCGATATCTGTTTTTTAACCAGTTGAAGAAATTGAAATTGGAAAGAAGTGTCTAACCCAATTTCCTACACCATCAATTTTACTTGAGAGTATGTAATTTTTAATGCAGTTTATAAACGTGGTGCATAAAAAATTGGCAACTCATTTACAGTAAGCAAGATGTTTGAGTTATTTGAAGGAGAAAAAATATTGCTTTCTTAGAACGAATTAAGAAATCATTAAATCCTTAGTCACATTCACCACAAAAATTTCTTCTGACATCTGTTCCCGCCCTTCTCTCGACCTCAATTCTCTTCCACGAAAATAGTGACAAATATTTTCTATCGTTAACCGATCTGGTTTCTCAGTGACAGAACATGACATCTGCTCCTACAAAGACGAACATTTTGCCACAATTACCCTGTAATACCACGTATTTGCCGTCTTTGGTAAAATTGATATGTTTACATAAGAAACTCGTAGTTTACTATGAACAGACTCTATATATATATTGAAATAATCTTTCAGAATTTGGCGTGACATTGATATTTCAAAACATAACAACGAAACGAACACAATAACAAAATACATGTATCTTATTTGTGCCTTCTTTGAAATAATGACGAGTGACATTGGAACACATATTTTAATTAGATTTTGCAAATGATGATTCAACGATCTTAAAATAAGAACGCAAACATTCTTAAAATTGAGATAACAGCTATGCTCATACGAGTATATCGCCTTCATTTGAAAAGTATTTTTGCATTCGAAAAAAAATTACATCTTAGCAGGAAGAAAATTGTCACCACTTGAATCAGTGGGCGATTCCATCTTGCAACACATGCGTGTGAAAATTACACACTTCAGAGTCGCCTGAACAATTTAATTGCGCAGCCAGCCACTGAATCCGATAGAACAATAGAAGCTGTGAAAAAAGAGGATTGTTGTTTTTTAAATACTCAGTATTTTGATTTAATCGTGCGTGAAAATCAGAACACGGCGTTAAAACAAGTGACAATTGTATTCGTCGTTCGCACATGTGTTTAACTTAAATGCCGTGATGTACGAGGCGCTATTTGCAATCGGATTATCCGCGATTATATTTTAATTTTCAATTTTATAACAAGACAAGGTCCCCTTGGCATAGCAATTATCCTTGATGTTCAAATTACTTTAACTTTAAATATCGGTGACCAACAGTCTTCACAGATTTAGCTCATTTTCGTGATACCTATTTTTGACAATTTGAACGAATTCTTAATGTTGAATATTCAATATTTAGATTTGAATAAACTATTAAGTCAGAATACATTTTCTTGATCCTAGCAATTTTTTTTAGTGCGTCACAACCGAACAACTTAAATTTGGAATATTTGTTACGCTTTTAAAAAAAAATGTAAAAGATATCTCATTATGCGAGATAATAATTTTATTGCCAACTAACAAAGTGGTTCAACTTCCAAAAACAAGAAGTCAAAGAAATATATGTTTCCTTTTTCTCTATCCAGATTTTCATTTCTCCAGACCCAACCGTAATGCCTTCAAGTTAACACTACGCAGGGCTTCAACTTTGAGTCTTGAGTTCAGTCGAACAATCAATCAAATGGAGATTCATTTTGGTCTTTCAATTTTGATTCTCGACGCCAAATTACTTCATCTGCGCATGCGCACAAAACAGAATGAGTGGAATTTGAGATTGTGCGCATGCGCAGATGACGTAATTTGACGTTGAGAATCAAATTTGAAAGACCAAAATGTGGTCCCTGATGCCAACTTCTCTACGGCGATGTCGCACCACTGCGTCGAACCGAATT
Source organism: Mycogona germanica (assembly GCA_034698785.1). Taxonomy (NCBI): domain Eukaryota; kingdom Metazoa; phylum Arthropoda; class Diplopoda; order Chordeumatida; family Chordeumatidae; genus Mycogona; species Mycogona germanica. The sequence continues at coordinate 18,754 of JAQGBY010002400.1, forward strand.
TCTTCGACTTCTTTATGGCATTTTGTACCTGGCCACACTGTGCACTGGCACCTGGGTAACGCGCATCTATCTACCTGTTGTACTCGGAGAACCTCTAGAGTCTGGCGGTAGCACACAGGCCGGGCGGAATATAATCTCGCAATCATGTGATCGCTTCGCCACATAATTGACCGGCGTGACCGTGCTGCGAGTGTCTACGCGCCCGAAACAAATTCTGAAAGTCAGCGCGGTATTTTGTAGGACTTGCAAAAAAAAACACCTGTGCTGAAGTTCTGACTATCGAAGAAGGTCTGTCGGAATGCGCCGAACCCAAGCTTCAAACCGGTTAGTGTTTTGGACCCTCGGTTGTGGTTTTCGAAGCTGAAAGTTCGAGAATTTTTCGAATTTGTGTTTGTTTGCCAGTTAACAGAACGCCAATGTTGATTCGATGCTGACGGCTTTGATCGGCCAATTCACAGTCATGTAGGTCACTGAACCAACAGACACTCGCGAGATGACCTCGGAGGATTATACCTACGCAACTATAAATACCGTAAGTGTGTACTCAACGTCACCTCAACCAAAACAATACATTCTCTAACTTGAAAACCTAAACGTTTTTTTAAAAAACTATTGTTACATATTTTAATAGTGTAATCGATTTCCTTTTTACTCGAATGATACCAGTTGTACAGGTACTTGTTGGTGTGACAAGAGCGATAAAGGCACTAGTTTTATCAACCGTTTTTGTTTTTTTAATTGTCGAATAGTCGAAATTTGTATTGTGTACGTGCGGGGTATAAACACGGTCTCAAGCTATATTTATTCAGAAATGTGAAAAGTGCTTCATGAATAATCAAGGGAACGAAATAGGATTTTTAGAATGCTCAAATACATTTTAAAATTTCCCTAGAACTTCAGGACTCGATCGGGACTTCATATATCTAACCTTTACATATAGAACTCAAAACTGAATCACATTTTACAATCTGCTGGAGATACTGGAGCAATTAAGATAGTTAAAAAATAACATTTAAATCTTAATTCGCTGAATCATCTGTCTCCAGGTTAATGTGTAAAATAATTCATTGGCAATTGAAATTTTGAAATATTTTATTAGTCTAGTGGCATCGAGTATGACAGCTATCGTGATGAAGAGGTGAGGTATTGACATTGTTACCGAATGATGATTTGGGTCACAGATTGTGGGTTTAATGCGATCGTCAAAGGGGCGAAATATTTATTGAAAATAAGTTGTCAGGTGTGCATTGCCGCGAGACGTACAGTGACGCACATCACGCAAGTTCCTTAAGGTGTGTGTGTGTGTGTAAACAATTTGAAATGCATTATTGATTTTCACAAGCTATTTGTGGAAAATCTAGTCGACACCAATACATATTCTTTTTCGAAACTTTATTATACTGTACTCGAAGCTACAGCTTGCACAAAATATGTTGCCAGTGGTTGACTTACCAAATATACAATTTGGTTACTCAATAATCAATAACATAAAATTGAAACATTATTTGTCCAATTAATTAGGAATTACGATAGCCAGATTTTAACTATCCGTAATTTCTTTTAAATATAGGAAACACAATTTTAAGAATTTCGTATGAATATTTAATAACTGGGCAGAAAGGGTCTAGAAGCTGGTTAAACTATACATTGTAGCTTCGCCTATAAGTGAATGAAAGCTAGGTTCTGATCAGGAAAATGGGCGTCAACATTTATTAAACCTCAAAGGCGTCACTTAAAGAAACCGCTATTACACATGAAGAAATTGGGATCGCCAGAACTGTCGCCATGCCGAACAGTGTATAAAGTGTAGTTTTAACATTTTAGGTCAAATATACACATGTGTATGTTTTCAGCGTCGACCTCCTAGGAATTACTACTAAATACCTCACTGAACTGCGCATGACTCATGTCCACCAGTTCTCTTCACTATATCAGATAGCTGATGACGTTATTCAATGATGAAATGAATTATTTTTACAAATTATCAATTCGCGTTGAATACAGTGTATCTGTTTATAATTTAATAACAGTTTAATAATTCGCTTCAAGAGATTATGTACCGGACATGCGAAATCTGCTTGGGACATTGGCCACTGCGGTGACCTGGTGAATTCTGAATGTCATGCAGTCGACGACACTCTTAAGAAACATTGTCAAATAGAGATGAGAACTCCTAAATAGAGATGAGAAACCCAGGCGCTACGCGCAATGTAGCCGCGATAGGTCTTTAACGGATTTCAAAAATGTGACTGCAAAATGGTCTTGCTCTTGTCGAACGCTTTACCTAAATTCCTCTCTGCACAACTGCCCGGTGATTGTCCACCTCTGAACGACAGGAGGGCTGGGGTCGATGGCTATGCTAAGATAGTAAGACATCGTTGTTTTCTTGTCGGGGATTACCAGAGTTCACTTACCTTTTTCAAATGTCAAAAATACGGGTTTTGTCTTGTAGACTTGACATCAACAGAGCGCCATCGTTTAAAAAAAAATGAAATGAAGTTTCAAGTTTTTTCCATATTGTATGCTGAAAACTGCTATTTGATTTTTTCTCTTTGGTCTAATTTCCATATTATTAATTTTTTTAAGCACATGATACACTTGTGCCTTTCTAAAAAGTATTATATTGACAATGATAATGAATTAACTATTTCGTTAAAAAATAAACCTGTTTTGGAGCCCACAACGGTTCGTTTTTAAAGCGCCTTCAATTTACAAGTGTCTGATGCGAGTACATCTTTTTAGTTGACTTAATCTACAGAGAATATTTCGAAATGGTCTCTGAAGTAAAAATTATATTTGCCGTAAAAACAATATCCGTGGTTTCAATTTAAATTAGTGGCTCGATCGGCGGTTCCGGGTTCGATTCCCGGCGCGGGCTCTCGATTATTCGACCCCCGGGGTACTAGTGAAAATGTGACGCTCACATCGCACCAAAAGTGATGTTAAGAGGGGTACAGAAAATCCTGTAGTGCAGTTGACTACAGTGAATTAAACAAATAATAATTTCTATTATATTTCATTATAAACGTTCGCAAAATAAAATCCTTTATTTTTTTTTTTTTTTTTTTTTTAATCAACTGTAGCCAATTGCACTACAGGCGTTACGTCCCCCTCATGGTGCTTAAGCATTATTCGAGGGGGAACGACCAGTACCCCGGGATCGAAATTTTCGAGAGCCCGCGCCGGGAATCGAACCCGGGACCGCCGGTTTAACTAGAAAAACTAATTTCAAGTGAGCTTCCAACAATGTCTTTATTTGCTTCCATATTTAAGTCGCATTTTTCTGCAGTGTAATTTCGTTCTACAGCAATCGACATTTTCTTGACTACAGTCATTCTTTTGTACAACAACATTTGAATGGTTTTATGCACGCATGATGAAGCAAATTTGTCTGATATCTGACATCACTTTTTGTATTTCGCCACTTCAGTTCACAAAGACTCAAACCATCAACAACTTCATTGCATGACTAGTTATTTATACTGTAAATACCAAACGAACGCAGCAACTTTTGGTGGCCATTGTTTCGCATTGTCATGTCTAGGGATAAGCGGCCACCATGGGTTTGCACCATGCACTGCAAGTGTCCAAAAAGTAAGACATCAAGTGCCAATTTTGAAGCATCATCTTTCAAACAACTTTGAAATTGGAAGAAAATAGATGGCTTGTGGTAACTAATAATTAATTAATTAACGCCATAGTGATGACCTGTAAAATACGTGTTACTATTAACGATCTGTAAAATAACCTTTGTCATTAAAGTGATTTGAAGTGCTCATTTTTGCCATAACAGCCTTGATCCAACCAACTGAGCTACTCTGTCGACAATGATGCATTTTATACAATTAACAATTTTATATTATTGATACTTATTTATATATGAGTATCTTTGGAAAATAGATAACGCAGTCAGAATAGCGCAGTTGTTTGGTCCTCAGCCTGAAAAATCAATTAAAATCAATCTGCTAGATTTTGCCAACACTGAGGGATGATATTTTTAGCCGTGTGAATTTGGCTCAATTTAGACACTGTTAATAAAATTAGAGAAACGCACCATTGTGTATCTTATTTTGGAAACGAGCTATAAGACACGCCGATGTCTTACTTATAGACACTTACGATTTAAAGCGTTGACAAAAGTTAGTAGATAAATATACTTTAGAGAAGAAAACTGAAAACGATCAGAAAAAAACAGCTATATTTTATACATTTGTAGGTATACAGCTGCATGCATTCATGCACGATAACAAAACAGAGGTTTACTTACCCCAGCAATACAATGAATTCCCATGAATTCCATGGTGAGCAACAATGAACAATGCCTGCACGGTTCACAGCTGACGACATTCAATGTAATGTCGACTTAAAATTTGTTGATGTTTTGGGGAGAAGGAGGACTCTCAACTATTTTGTCAATGGATAATTTTATGCAAAGCGTAGTATTTCATAATATTTTAATTTTTTTTTTTTTTTTTTTTAATTCACTGAAGTGACGGGTCACAACAGGAAGATTCTGTACCCCTCTCAGAGCTTAG
>JAQGBY010002401.1:0-23286 GCA_034698785.1 Mycogona germanica
CGAGTGAGGGGATGGGACGGTAACGCACAGCAACCGTCACGCACAGCCGTCACGCACTGTCTTTTATATATATAGATTAGGGAAAACATCTAATCGCCTTTTCGGTAGTTGTTCACTTGTGGTTTAGAAAATAAAACCGAAAATTGCAATGTGTTTAGTGATCGTTATGCTCACCTAATGGGATTTGCGAGTCCATGAATCATTCAAAATATATTCCACAATTAAAAAGATGTGTGTCTGCAACGTATCCCATAAAATATACAGACATTGGATTCAAAATTTTCAAGCAATAAATATTTTTTAATACAAATAAACTATGCAAAGATCAACACCAACACGCTATATTTCGCAGTTTTAACGACATCATGGGCACATAAAGATGACAATCTCAATTTTAGTAGAAAAAAAGCATTTGATAGACTCAATCTACAATGCTTTAGTGGTTAAGGCGGTCGTCGACTTCATAATTAGAATATATGGCAGGCTCACTAAAAAATGATGGCGTCTCAATTTAGGACTACTTTCACGTTGTAAAACATATCGCAATATTTTTCTGTCATATTAATTTTATTTTCCCATAGATAGGATTTATAAAATCGAGCAAGAAACAGTATAGATGTCCTGCAAATTAAGGAATTAACATGACAGAAAAATCTTGACATGGTCGACAAAGCTTCACTTTGTGAAACGACGTCTCAAATTGAGACGCCATGATTTTCAGCGTAGCAAAGAAAGGTGTCTAATTCTAAATCGCGGCATCCAATCGACAAACGCAGACACAATTTCAAGAGGAAAAATGGCGGTCGCTCTCGAAACAACTAGAGTCGGCGCCCGAGTCCCGGCTGCCGCCACTGTTGGCGCTGACATCGCCGTATCCGGGAGAACTACTATACCACACGGAGTTGGGCGATCCCGGCTGGATCGGGGAGGATCCGAACGGAGAGATCAGGATCCAGCTGCTTTGACTGGAGATGCGACGGTGACTGTCGCAGTCTGTTGGATTTGGAGTGGAGAGGAACGGGGGAGGAGGGGGATGGACCAAAGTCAGAAACACGGCACTTAGTGTAACCGTTACGTCATTACTACTTAGTCCTCTGAAAAATCTGTTATCGGGTTGATTTAAATTCAGAACAAAATTTTAATAAATCGACCGAACGCTGTACAGAGCGAATATGGAAAAAAGTGTTCGATGAAACCTCAGAAATGAAAACACATACTCGTGCAAACATGCGCCACAAATGGATCTGACACCAAACAGGACTAGCTAAGCGACAAAACATCAACTACACAAAAGACGACCATTGTTATTTAACGAGACTAAATTTTCAAGACACACAAAAATGTGGACAAAGTCGACGCATCCCAGTCACAAACATTGAAATAAAAAAAGCAATATGTCTACGCGTAGCAAACAAAGACGCCTTCAATAAAACACATTGTTTCTTAAGCGCGTCATGTGCCAAAGTTGAAGGACCAGGCGACCTATTATAACCCACATTGAGTTAGTCACAATCGAAAGAGCATCTATGCACTAAAGCCGGAGTCATCAACAATATTTTATTATTATAATTCGTGCTGACGAAAAAGATAATAAATTCAAGCAATAAATTCTGAGCCTCCAGATACTTTATTACGAGACGTCACACCCCTTACAGATGGAATTAGCAAGCAATCTTAATTTTGAAACGAATCTTGACGTACTTCCTGTCCTTACCTCGGATTGTAATTTTATAAGGACAATCAAAATACGATCTGATTGGTCGTGTAATCGTTAGCGCATCGGATTATTATATTACACTCGTGATCGCAGGTTCAACTCCCAACTTCTTTGAAAAATGGCCTAGTTTATCAACTTAACTCTGGTTAAACTAATGTTTCCATTTTATTTGAGAAAATATGAGTATGTTTTAATAAAATACGCTCGCTATTATTAAGACCTTATTTAATTAAAAAACATTTTTCGACAAAAAAATGTTTTCATAATAAAATGTGTTGTTGCGATAACATTGGTCCCTATTAAAAATGTTTTAAAAATTAGAAACAATATTGCCGATAGTTTAACAATTTTTGTTCGAGATGTGAACAGACACCGGAGGAAGTAGAACACATGACCGTGCACCCCTAGCCACTGGTGTAGCGTGTAGGACACCCCCCCTCCATGGCCTTGTCCCCCATCGTTTGTTAGCACTAGGTTCAATCAAGTCGTTCACGGTCCCGTTTACGATCAATTTCGATGGCGGGGTGGAGGTTCGCCAATTGATTGCTCGCTTTCCAAATAGGACCTAGCCACGCATAGGAAATGATACAGAAAAATCGCCACCGAATTAACAGGAGACGACGGGGGGGGGGGAGACAGAAGGGAGATGAGAGGGGGAAATGAGTGGCGTACATGGAAATGATGTGGAAACCAGATTTGTAAGCGCTCAAAAAATGGTGTTCTACTTGCTCCTTACGCCATCACCATCAAGCAAAACCGCTCAGCACAAATCCATTTTTAAAGAGTTTAATAATTACTGCAGTTAAAAGTTTCCCGTTTTTTAAACGGGCTTCTTCCTGGTGATTCAATTAATTTTGTATACAGCATATTCTCGCTTTGAATACCAAAGGGTAAAGTGTTCCCTATGAACTTCCTATGCTCTCTCTTTACTAGTCCGCGTTTAAAACATTTTTCAAATTACTTTCTGGTATTACAAAAATATCGCAAAAATTGGAAATCATAATTTTAACACACTTTTATTCGGCGCAGTCAATTTGATTGAATGATTCAGAATAACTGTTGGAATTAGATACTTCTCGATCATATTGTCATTATCACAGGATATGGGTATAATTCTTTAGATTCTGAGGCCTGAATTTGTTCTTCTCAGATATTTACTGTAGTTCAAGCTGTTGCTGTTGGATGGATGCGCCACCAATTTAATTCAAAGACCGTCACGAGATATGGGGGGAGTGAGATCGAAACCTAAAGATCCGGTCCTCAACCAGGACACCGAATGTCCTCCCCCACTCACCCTCAATCCACCAAACACCCCTAACACTATGTTTACTCCCTCCCCCACACTCACACTGCGACCATGTCCCCCTCCCTCCCTCCCCACCCCGGTCTGAAAACTAGTATTGGCGATGAATTCTAACGATTCGTCGAAGCAACAGCCGTGGGCCACCGCCGCCGCGCATCTCTCCACCCCACGCCGGCGCGATCGGACACACCAAAGTAGGCTTTTCATATGTAAATGAGATGCTAAACTTGTCATAATCAGCGGCGTCGATCGCGGAGAATGGCGGCCGCCGTATATATATACATATACTATACACACGGACGAGGAAAGAGAGCGAGAGACGCTGTCGCCTGGGCGCGCGCGCCGGGCGTTCAAAACTGCGATGATAATGCCGCCGCGCCAGATTTATAGGGTATTTATATACACACACCCGGGGCACCCGCGAGCACGTACGTCGCCAATGTGTTGGGTGTGCGAGGATGAAAATATTTGGACCGTCGGGTTCCTGTGTGATACGGCACATCAGTGATGATTGGGGATGGGGAGGGGATGCTGGAGTGCAGCGGCTGTCAAACCCGAGTGCCACGCAAATCTGTGATTTTTAACAACGTCGTCATCGCAAAAAATTCTAAATGACAATGATCCCCCACACAAATTTAGCTTTCCCTAATTGCAATTTAATACTAAATCGAGAAAGCGTGAATTCGGGATAGCACCGAATGAAAAAGACGAACCCCGAATGGCGGATTCATCTTTTTATAATAATATTTTACTATTATTTTAATTTGAACTGGTAATTGCGTCGAATTTAAATAATAGTTGAAATATTATTATAAAAAGTCGAGTTCGCCACTCGTGTTCGTCTCTTTCATTCGGCGATGTCTCGAATTCGACCTTTCTCGATTTAATTACGTACAGACGTTCTAACAAAAATCTTTTTTAAAAGTCAATACTCTCGATATTATTTTAAATTGCATTTTTGCGCGAACGTTACATCTCTAGTATCTTTTTTAATTTTAGCTCGGTTTTAAAAATGTCAAATATCACTCATTTATCAATGTTTACCTTCGTGTGCCACTTGCTTAGGAATTTTATCTTTGAACAAAATCACTATTCAAACAATTAAATTCTGAAATCGAATCGGGTATCAGTGAACAATTTTATTTAGAACGAACTCAAATAAATTCCATCGGGTCACAGACTCGTCTTTTTATTAATAATAATATTTTACTGTTATTTTAATTTTAACTGGTAATTGCGAAAAATACTGAGTTATCGAAGAGACCGAGACTCGTCCCGATTCGGGTAGTCTGTTGCTGTCCCGAATTCACCCTTTCTCTATTTAATATCATACAGATGTTCTAACAAAAATATTTCTCATTAGCAATTTAATATGAATATTTCAAATAATTATGGTTTAATGATTTTTCAAACTGGCAAAGAATAACAAGTCAAGTTTCATATTGTTTAACTTACGAAACTAAATTTGTAATTCTAAACTGTGCCTGTACGATATCAGGTACACGTTCAAAATCCCTACCTAGGTAGCCTACAGCGGCACATAAGCTGTTTCGGACTGTAAGAAGTTCGCTAACCGCTGATGGATTGAATAAGTGAGCGGTGTGGATTTAAAAAAAGGAGAGGAGACCAAAGTGAGGGAAGGGGGAAGGGGGAGGTGAAAAGTGAGAGTTTGTGTGGGCGGTGGAAAGGGGGCATGGACGTTTACAAATATATAGGGGGGAGGGCCGGGGGTAAAGGTGAGGGGTTAGCGACGGGGAGGAGTAGCGGAAGGAAAATATACCCTTTCAAAAATATCGCGCTTGGTTTGTCAATAATCGAGATAGGATATGGCAGCGCTGTGGCTGTAAGGGGGATGTTGGTGGGGGGAGGGGGGCACATCCCTCTCCCCCTCCTCCCCCCTCGCCTTATCACATGGTTGGACAAAGCCATTGTACCGGGGCACTCGTCAATGTCGTCGCGAATAAAGGTTGGCTGACGCGATGTCGGGGTTTGTTTGTGTGTCCGCGGGTGGGGGCGGGGGGTGCGTCGGAGTTCGATAGAATGAGGGGGGTCCACTGAAAAGCGCGAACCTCTGGGATACCGAAATCCACGGACGAGACGAGATTCGTCCAATCGCTCGCTCGCTCAACTTTCAAGAGAAAAACACGTTGGACCTGACCAGATACCATGTCGGCATACCAGCGTGCCCTTCTGGCAGAGCGAACACCAATCGTTTGTATTTATTTAGTCCCCATCCGAACTGTGATTCGAAATCATAACCTCAGAACATGATCGGACATTTTCAACAGGATGGATCTCTCTCATTGTTGATTTCAGGGGATAATAGCGAAATCTAAAAATAAATGACATGACTGCGCTCTGCTTTGGGCACATGTCCTAACAGCTTCATCAAGAATAAAGAAATGCTGAAAATTCATAAATCGGAAACGCTTTCTATCGAATCTAAGTCGGTTACTGAAAACTGTTTCAAACACAGTTTCTGTCAATTTAAAAAAATGGACGCAGTGCATATGCGCAGGGACGAGAAGGGAATTGACCCCCATCACCAATCTACAGATTATATGTCGATATCGAGCGCATGTCGTACAAACGCGCGCAGAAACCAATTCGATTTTCCAACGACTGAACGAACGAACAAGGGGGGGGGGGGGTTGGGGAGAATGGCAAGTGCGACACGCGACCAAAACGCCGTCCTAGGGCGCGCCCTAAACGAAGGAGTCGATCAATTTAATCCGCGTTCGAATCTCATTGGCCTCCTCTATCGGTTGGCACCCCGCACAGGGGAGATACCATTTTACATTGCAGCGAGCAATCAGGAAACGAACGAACCAACTGTCGCTTATCCCTATAATTCATTTAATTCTGTAACCTCCGAGACATCTTCAAATAAACGTCAGAAGTGTGATTTTAAGAAAGAAATTACATTTATTTGTTTAAACCAGAGTTATACAAAATCTTAACTTGTAACTTGATGATTAATCACTGCAGAGGATAATAAAAAAACTTTGATGAAATTTGGACTTCGGGGAATGAAACTAATAAACCAGATTGACGAAAGCAGCTCAGTCAGGCTCATTTCAGCAATTGTGAAATGGAATCTTTCAAAATATCATAAACACCATCTCGAAAATGTCCACTCTGTCACCTGTCAAAGTCGCATGGACCGGCACAGCCATAACCGGAAATTCTAAAGACCCATCATGTACGACGACACCAAAAGAAGTGAGATCAAGATTTCCTAGCTACACACAAAACATTTTTTTACGGATGGCTGAGGAACTTACTTCTGCCTGGCGCACCTAAAACCAAAGCAGGTATACCTTTTAGTGGATGTTTAGGGGGGGTTGACATATGTCACATTATGGACAAAGGTACTGCGTCGAAACACAGACACAGAGTCTCTGGTGCGATTTCTGCGACAATAGCGCGAGACCGGTGGCAATGTACATTTAACAGTGACACGTATTTACATCAAAATTGTACACCAGTTTTCGCGTCAATCGACGAGGTTTTAAATTGTCCATACGAGTGAGGAGGGAGGAGGGGAGATCATGGCATATCAGCCAGCCAGGTTGCAGCAAAGAAGCTGTCGCAGTGCGCTGAGGGGGGACGTCCCGTAAGGGTGTCCCGGTCGATGTCCTCCCGAGGCCTGCGCCTAAAGTGAAGTTTTTCTTCCTTTCTGTTTGAACAAAACCGGCCATGCAACTAAAATAAAAGAATTGGGAAAGGGAAATTATTTTTCGGCACGACTTTTTTTTTGTTGACTAGATTGATATTTCCTTGTTCAACAGATGTTAGTTAAGAAAATAGAGAAAGACACCGCGGCAGAAATATAATCTAGCTCATCTCAGCAGATGATGTTGGCGCTTTGCGGGGTCCAGAGCACGCGGCATAAGTGAAGGACTCTGTCTTTTTGTCTCATGGCGTATTTAATTTCGATGTCAAGCTGGGAAGGTGCGTGGACCTCAGGAGGAACGAACAGATCAAGTTGAAAAGATTCCAGACACGAGAAGAGATGTCCTGTGAGGGAATTCATCGTATACCGAGAGCTAAAAAGAGGGATTCCATATGTTGTCGTTCCGGGATACGTGTCAATTCGGTGAAGTCGCGGACTCTTCTCACCCACTCCCAACAACTCAAACATGGCCGGTTTAACAATCTCACCATTCCACATTGGTATTCCACTAATTGGTTTCCCCACTTATGAATAACGATTGCCTAAATTTAATCTTACTTGGGATTCGTATTGGGCTGACTTAGAAACTCGATAAAGAGTGGCTTGGGACACCAAGCCGTCTAAATTATGAGTTCTTAACTGACTTGGGGTCCCATTTTGGACTTAATCTTCCTCAGTGGAGTTTGTCTTCCTCAAGCTGTGATTGGCTGATTACCGTTACGTGACCCAAATCAGCCTATCACAGCACTCACAACACTCACCGAGTCGAAAATGGGCCCCCTGTTATTCAAAGAAACTGTACTAAAAAACCCTGGATGAAAGACCAATTAAATAAATGTCGAAAACGAGATATTAATAACTTTGCATCTATATAAATATTTTAGAGTTGAGTAGATATTAATATCACTCGCATAGTGACTAAGCAATAAGAGGGATACAGAAACGCCTGTAGTGCAGTGACTACAGTGATAGGAAATAAAAAATGCCCAGAACGGTCACCGAATTAATTATTATTTACCATTTTTGTCTTGAGTTCGTTCACCATTCTAGACTGTATTGTAATCCCAATCTTACACTCCAATACTATTTTTTCCACCTGGGCCCCAGGGGATCTGTGGCGAGGGTCAGAAGACCAGCAGAGGACAAGATCGGGTTGCCTTATTTTAATTAGGCTACTTTGGGTTGCCTTACTACAAAATCCTAAATTACTACGACTTCTAGAAATATGAAAACGTCATTAAAACTATTTGGTTAGTTTAACCAAGTAAAGATTTTCTTAAGTTCTTCTTGTCTGATGAAAGCAATGGTAGATCACAATTGGGTCATTTAAGAAGTTGGTGCAGCCCCCAGATGGCGCTGGCATCGGTGTCAATTTATTCATGATCCGCGTGGCCGGTCGCCGTGTCCCAGGACACGCTCGACCGGACCCCCGCGCAACCAAGTGTAACGTCAGCAACCGATCGCGAGCCCCCAAGCAAGGCCTTTCCGAAACGACAATGGACGTGTCAACTGTCGTCGGTTTTCGTGGCGCGAAGGGAAATCTGGACGACAGTGTCGGGGGTTGCTGGCGTCAAAAGCCAACGCCGGGGGACAGACAACACGGGGACTGGGGTTCTTATTCTCGGCTTGGCGAGTGGGAGGGTTGGAGGTTGGAGGTTGGAGATTGGAGGATGGTGGAAAAAATAGTTAGGAGATGGAAGGGGCGGACAGCGGATTAAAGGCGAAGGGGAAACCGTAGGGGGATTTAGGGGGGCGTCTGACAATGACATCACTAGAGCGACGCGACGTCAACTAGCTAATTGTGACCACTTTGGAAAACGAAAATATAAAAAATTCAAAACTGATGTCACAATGTTGATACAGATCCATTCTACACAGATCAAACTGATGGTAGAAGGGAGGAACCGGGAAAAGCAGTTTGACTGTTAAGGATTCCTTTTGGTAAAAGATTGACGGATGCATTTGAAAGGGTCTTCGAACCGAGAAAGTCAAAACTTCATGGAAACTTATCCAATAAACTGCAACAGATACAGACACCAATTGCTCGCAGTGACATCCCAAACCTTTTAAATATAACTACAGGTATTTTAACTTCATTCATTAAATTTTTACCTCGATAACGGTTCTATGTTTCTGGAGTTTAAACGTCAGCTTGATGAATTTTCGCAGATCTCAGCTGGCTTCATGTAAATGTCTTAATAAACTTTTAAAGTATTCGTAAAGCAAAAATAAAATATAAACATTTGATTATTGAATTTTCTAGTCTGTTATTCAAATTTCAAATAATTCAAAAAATTTGTAATATTTTTCAATTCTAAGCTTTTGATGTTTTAGTAGACAAAATAAGAGCAACATCCCGTCCGACGCCAAAAGAAATATCGAAATCTAGAAGTCACTGCAGTTCTGAAGGTTTCATCACCTAGTTCACAAGAAATATAGGTATCCCCTTTACTAGCTGGAACTCTGACCACCCGAGATTAAATGTCCCCTCCTAAATTGGAGCAACAATCGTGGTGTCGTTCAACACCGACAACTGCTTCCTTCCCCCATCCTCGCCCACACACACAGCGTGAAGTCAAAGCCTGACGACTAGGGTATTGGGTACTGATTAGGGTATTGGTAGCCAGAATTTTATAACCCCCTATCCACTTCCCAATGCCGTTTCCCAATCACGTCACAACGCGGAGAACAGTACAACAGAGGTTGTCACAAAATGTGACAGACAGGCGGCACTGTCAAATATCCACTCCCGAGACCTTGTTGCACTGCTCGTTCTGGATTTTATTTATACATGTATAAAAAATATTCACGTCAACGTGTACTCTAAATGAAGAATCCTTTTTTAAAGAATTATAATGCTGTGAAGAGAAACTTTCCCGCACAAAGTATAAATGCCAACTCTGCGATTCTTAAAGTGTTCCAGCAACTCTCTGATACTCACGTCTCAGGATACAGAGATTCGCATTGACATCACGTCACCCTAGCCGTCCGCCCACCATTTCCCCAACCACAAAGTCACATCCCTCGATCTGACGTCTCAATGTATGGATAAAGAATGGCGCGACGTGACAGGCCGAGTCCAGGGAAATGGCCGCCGATCCAGCAAACGCATCAGGAATCGTTTTCGGAGATGTTGATTTTTCCTCGGCCCCCGACCAGTATTCCACAGAACAAAAAATGCTTCGAACGGATGAATGATAGATTGACAACGACAGCTTATTTCGCAGTAGTCAAAATCGTTTTTACAGCGAGAATCGATTTTTCTAACTGCAACGCATCACCGATCGAATCGTTTTTTGTTTATCACCAATTGCGCAGGTTTCCCTAGTTTGTTCCGAAAATATTATTCCTTCACATCGCGTGGATAAACAGAGAATCGTACGACTATGCAATAACAGACATTGATCATCTCACTAAAATGCAAGAAATAATTTTGCTGTTTCCTACGAACATATGGACTAGTATGCGCTAATACTACGTCTCCGTAAGCAGGCATTAATAATTACAATAACTTTACAATAATTACAGTACCAATACAAGGTGTACATGTAATTCACACATGCTACACTATCTACTAAACTATTCTTATGAAAATAATCACTCCGCAAGTCATTCAGATAAGCCGCACTACGTCATCTAAGCTAACATAGTAAAAGCAGCATTTTCGCAAAATCTGCATGCGCCAATCAAAATCACGCAGACACGAACATGAAACAAGTTAACAGGTTAAGAGAATAGATGAACTTGTCCTACCTGAATGGCGTCTTGAGTTGCGTCTGCTGGACGGATGTCCTGTGAACGTGAAAGTAAGGAACGAAATAATTAGTAAATAAACACGATTGACCTCCAAAAACAAAATGTCATCAATAACGCGCCTCACAAATCAAATTGAAATCAGCGAAACTGACGACAAAAAAAATCGGAAGAAAAGATGTCAACAGTATGACGAGTTGTACAGATCATCCAGATAGTCCATGATTGTTTAGTGGGAACTTTCGATATAATAAAATGAATTTAATGGCAGAAAAAAACATAATTGCCTGGATTCGAACACACATAATCCATGGATTCTCTGCAGTTCGCTTGGCTGGATTCTGAATTTCAGCTCATTATTCAAATGAAATATCACATGGATTCAATTTCATCGCCGAGTTCAACAAAACTGACGTCAATTAAAGTGTAGATGTACATGAGTTTAAGTTAGTAATTTTTAAAAGTTGAACATCAAGTGAGGAGGAAGCAGAAAGTTAAAACACAGTAATTCGTTAGTCGTAATGTTGGTTAAAAGTAACTAAAGAATCATCTACGGTTAACAGATCTTCTATTAAGCAGGCAATAAAAATAGAGGAAATTATAGTTACCAAAATAGCGAGTCAAAAGTGCATGCATCAATAAAATCGGTCATCACGTCTTGAAATCATCCTCCAAAATCAATTGATACCAGCCAGATTCATCCTCAAATTAAAATGTTGAGAATTATGAAAATTGAAAAGACTACTCTTCGAGTTTATTACGTTTAACGCAGATTGTCATTGTCATAATAGTAATTCTTAATTAAATAAACAATTAAACACACAAAAATTAAAAATTATAAGATGAATAAGTTTTAATTTAATTTACATCTGGGTGAGAACCATTAAAATAGCTAAACGACAAATTATAACGCGACATGATTAACCTTTCAATAAAATAATTTTACGTAACCGAAGTTTGAAAATTTAAAAGGGTCTGTTAAAAATTGAATTGAATGAACAAGTGAGACACGATACTCCATTTCCTACAGAAATTAATATTAATAACGAAACATGCGAGGTAAAATAAAGTAATGAAGACATGCTGGTTAGTCGAAAAGTTTTATTGGAAAACAAACAGAAGGAAAACAAAGAAGCAATACGAGCATGAGGTTAGTCGAGCATCCAAATACAGTATACATACGGTGATTCAATGTACAATATGTGTAGAACTAGCCATTTTTTTTCTCTCTCTTCTTATTAGCAATATCGTCGAGCGATACAAAATGGAAGTGACGAGCAAAGTCTGTTAATTACGTTCGCGACAATAGCGAAATTGGTAATCGGAGCGTGTACACACTCAGACAGAAATATTATTGAGGCAGGTTCAACATGCAGTTAACAGATAACATGATCGATCAATACTTAGGAGAGACGACGCGCGTCTTGCACTTGTTCGCCCAAACCCAAACGGCACACGATGAACAAAAGCTCGGTACATCAAGAGACGGAGACATGTAGCCTCGGAATATTAATTTCAAATATGACTGAGGATGGAACCCCGTTTTCATCTAGATGATGACTCGATGACCTTCGACATGGTTTGAATTCCATTTGGCAATAAAAAAAAATTCTAATCATATTTGTCCATTGTCATGCCATGCCGTATCAGCATTTATTGACACAAGTGTTCATATTTTTTTTAGTCTTTAACATAGACATATTGTATTTATTTGTTCACATAGTTCAAAAATATAATGTATCAATATTGTAAAATTTTATTTAAATATTAAATTAAAATAATTTAATTAAATCAATTGGTGCTATCTTCCCTCTAGTCATTTAAAAAATATGTGTGTTGCTCCTCTAGCGGCATTTTTTAAAAATTATAAATATATTTCGTGCTCACCATTTCGGCGGATTTCAATACAATTTCGATGGACTTCAATGATCATCATCAGATGCAAACGAAGTATTCGAAGAAACAAGACTCTGGTTGACATGATTTATAATATAACATGAGCATCCCTGATAAAATTATGTGCATTGGGGGAGTGGAGGGGGGGGGGCGTTGGGTATATATAAGAATAATTACGCGAATTCGACATTGAATTATATATCGCGTACACGGGGGAAAGATGAGCGGGATTAAATTGTCTGTTGGCGAGGAGGCGGAAATCAATTCTCGCTGGAGACAAACGAATTTGCGGCAGCCGACATCCAGAGGCGAGCGCATGCGCGGTGGCGTCACGTCAAAAATTACCAAATCGGAAATTCGTACGAAGTGCCGCAACGAAACTGGCACAGGGGCGGCCCCAGAGGCCAACAAACAAACCAAATTTACTCTATAGTTTCAGAATATGACCCAGTAAATTTGTATCCACTTATTGTAGTAGAAGATTTAATTGTGACACCGATATAACACATATAATGAAATCCTTATCTTATTGTGTACTTTGCTAACGAAATCGTATCAGGAATCATAAAATTGAGACGTCCACAAACAGCAATCTCCAATATCCAAAAAACGTTGTGCGTTTTGTATTTATGTGACATTTATTTATTTAACACTTATCATCAAAGAAAGTCAAGACTGTCAATGATGAGTGAGAGAAAAGATTTCATTTCCCTTAAATGGTATGAAAATGAAAGCTTCCCATTTTTATTTGTGGTGCACTTTTAAATTATTGCAAAACTCTTCGAACATCATCATCATTAAGCAATTCTATCTATAAATATCAGTCTTAATTACCAGCTTTCAAGAAAAGTAAACCAATTTTGGATATAGTGCAGGCTAAATCTTGAACACTGCATGAAAAACATCGCGAATAGAATTTTTAGAAAGAAATTAAGTTAATTCAAGATATAAAAATACTTTAAATCTGGATGGAAACAATCTGAACTGGTCTCCGGCATTTTTCTCGGGAACTTTTGCGGTTTTCCCCCCCTTTTCGGTGTGATGACGTTATTCTACGCATATCTTAACTGGAGAAACTGTCATAGGTCACGTTGTGCCACAATCCTATTGTTACATTTAAACGCGAAATGGATTGAAGAGGGTAGAGATGAAAATTCGAAATTAGTGAACCGTGACGAAACTAAATCGAAAAAATCTAGACCAACCCCCAATTCGAAACTCATCTGGTGACGACTGACAGGACAAGATGGAAAACTGATAAACGCCATCCTAAACAAAAAAACTATCCCACATATTGCGCATTTGCGAAAAATGTAAACGAAACAGGACGCGCCGGAGCATCGAAACTCTTATTATGAAAAGTGGATTTTAATAAGCTGATCATAAACATCTGGCGTCCATCCCCCGAGTTGAGTGACGCGATGGCGCGAAGATGATGACGACGGCGTTGTCACCTAGGGCGACAACGCGTCAACTGTGGGCGACAGTTGTTGCTACAGCGCAAGCTAGAATTCCGAAAACTCTGTCGCAACTACCCTCCTGAGACCGGAAGTCTAAGTACATTCATTTTTCAACCAAATTGTCCCAAGAAAGCCATAGCACAAATATGTCAATATCGATAGGCCTTAATCCAACTGAGATACAAGCTTACGAGAAGCACTAACTAGATTTTAACAACAATTATTACCGGACGCTAGAGCTCGATTCCCAATTCTGAAAAAATGTTCAGAGTCTCAGGAGGATACACCGGCAATCTGAAGGGGCACGAAATGTAAACTAAGCAGCTCGATTTGAAAGTTTTATTTTTTTGTCGGGGATGAGACAATGATCCGAAAGCAGGCAACAATTCTCAACTTGCACCTGATGACGATTTAATGAAAACGTGACGTCAGAGGCGGCATCAAAAATGCGACGTCAGTGACGGCATCAATAACGTGCACAGACTTTACAGTCGTCCACCAAAAGAGACAGCTCTGATCCAAGCTGAATTGGCAGCTTTCTTATTTAGAATGTTTAGAATTTCATAGTTAGTCCAAACAACAGTGGATCCAAACAACAGTTTGGATCCACCGGACTAGACCAATAAGTAAAACTCACGGCTAGTGTCGTCGAATTAATACCAAGATTTAGCAACGAGATATTCGGAAATGTCGAACGAGGACAAAACTAGTGAGAAGACGAACTCGTAATTCGTCGAAAACATGCGCCCGGTTCTCGTCCTACACTTTCATTTTAGATGTTCATCGAAATGGGGGGCGTTTAAAATTTTCGGTCGTGCAGATCGACTACTTCGGATGGAGAAGTGGTGGTTGTTACTAGAAAATGTTGATTCACCATATTCCAAGGGTGTTGGAAATTTCTGATAGATCATGGGGGGTTTTTCGGGACATTTGCGAAACGGTGTGTTTCGTGGTGGTAGTGAATGCTGTCACATTTAAGACGCGCCGTTTTTCCCCCTGGAGAGTTTGCGGCCGCCATGTTTTCGAAACGACCAAGCAAATGTAAACAAATGAGAACGACAACTTTGCTATCTGAGCAGTTTCCGCGTGTTTTTCGTGCCAAATGAGCTATTGGAACCGGATGTATGGATAGTCAAATAGCATTTCATTTCTGAAGTGCATCTAACAATATTTCGTAAGCCATTTATTTCAACCGAAATTTACCGATTTTCGAATTGGGGTTTACAGAAGATTAAAATTTAAACTGCTTGATCAATAAAATTTGTAACTTCAGAGTGCATCACCATCGATGATATTTCGGTGATACTTCGAACCTTAAAAACTCATTATTCTTGCAAACCCAATCGTTAACCGGACAATAATTTAAACAGCAAATTAATCAAAAATAAATTCTGGGGATGTTGAACGTTTGACAATTTAACTTGCTGTGACGAAACAAAACTTTCCAACAGCTGTGGAACTGTGAAATACAAATCGGTTGAAAGTTTATTCTAAGACTATTCGAATTTAAAGTAATTCAAAAAATTGGTGACCTGAAAGTGGATTTTCAAATTGCCTATATAAACTTTGATTTTAAAAAGAGCTCTATCGATATATAATGTATATATATTTAATATAATTTAAAAATGAGTGAATTTCGTGGCACCTAACAACGGTGTCCCGAAAAGATAGGGCCCACAATAAACTCGAGCGACATTTCGTCCATATCTCCGCTAGTTAATGGCACAAGTCGTCAGAGGGATTCCCGTTGGGGGTGGCCGGGTGCATATGCCGCCAAGCGAGAATTCGAATAAACAAGGCTTAAGTCATTTACTGGTGGTGGTGGTGATGGTGGTGGGGGTGGAGTCAGGGGGGGGGCTGGTAGAGAAGACCCGAAACGACGATCTCGCCAACTCTACCCGCGCTCTCTCGTGTGTATATAAAATATAGGATCCATTGTGTGTCGACATTAAGTAGTCGTCTGCGGTTTTGTCGGAAAATGGGATGTTCTTTTTGTGCGCGGAACATTAAGATTCTTGCTTTATACGCTCGTACAACAACGGTGAGACGGTGGTGGGGTCGTCTACTGAACCCATTTCCTCGACGTCTATTGGTTGGGGGCAAATACAGAACACTAAACTACAAACGAATCTATTTTTTTTTAAATTCACGGATACAGAAAATCTGAATCTTAAGCAATAAAGCAAAACGACACTATCAAGCTAACGTTTGCCCTCTCATAATTAATAACATCGAAAAAAAGCCACCAATAGATTAAGAAAAATACGAATATGTTTATGTCAAAACTGTTGTTGAATCCTGGATTACTTCTTCAAAACACTTTGAGCCTCTTTTAAACAACAAATGGATGAAACTCGTTCCCAATCGGAATCTCGTGTCCAAGACCCTGAATTTCTCCTCGTAAAATATCTCAAGACACCAATAACAAAAAATGCGGAGCAGATAGGGACAATGATGGCGACATCGATCGACAGCATTGCCTGCAACGACCAATGGAGCATTAGAGAACATCAGTTCCACTCCACCCGTTTGTAGCCATAGTCTGTCAATACTAATTCCTCATTATGAGCAAATTAACACGCTGTAATTACGCCTCACGATAACGCCGAAAAAGCTCGCGTTTCTCTATACAGTAGATAGAATGTCAAGTGCTGAGCCCGGCTTTCACGCCGCAGGACCTTTCTGTGCTAACGTTGTAGGGCGGAGGCGCGCAAAGCGCAATTAGTTCCCACCCCCACTTCTAAATCAACCCTCCACCACCTCCGAAAATGGAGAGATTACTCGAGAGCGTTTAGTATATGGCGACACTTGTTTTCCAGAGTACAGTTACGCGATTTGTTCTGTTGACGCGACACTCGGGGGTGGACTGGGGGGGGGAGGGAGTAGCAATATGGTACGGGATTGGCGGATGGCGACTGGAGTTCCGATGTGCACCCGGGACCACCTAAGTCCCAACCCTACCATTGGATCACCCGGCGACCATAAATACGAAAATTAAGGGGAAAAGTTAAGGAAAATAAATAAAAAGAATATTTTCGCCAAGCGGTTAGACGTCATACGGGATAAGTCGGTCCCATAGACATTCATTTGCAGAGAGGGGCCGTTTATTTTAGACAAATTCCACGGGGGAAACTGAGGCAGCAGATTCTATAAATTCGGAGCTCTCATTAAAGTAACAAGACGGCACCGCAAGTCGACCAAATGAAAACAAAGTTAGACAATTTTGGCGACAATAAAAGGCGCAGTATCAATGGTATTTATATTCCTTTCGTGGTTCCTTTGTATTCGTATTGAAATAAAACCACTGTGTATTTTGTACAATACACTGAATTAAAATAAAATTGTTAGAAAAACACACACCGTTAAAATATGATAAAAATGCATTTAACAATAGAAAAGCTCATTGGCTATATCTAAAAACGTTAGGAAAAAAGATACCTAACCAGACTAAATATAGGGTTGCGCAAGAAAAGGTCTTAAAAGCAAGAGAAAAAATTAAGTAGAAGAAAATTTAAGCCGCACAGGTGTACATAGGAGACGTACTCGTTATAGTTACTACAAATGAAATCTAGCGTAAAATAAGTATGACTAGAGCGATTTCCAGTACCTCACGATTTATCTGAGGCCATAAATTATTTCATAAATTACCCATCTGATATATATAAATCAAGTACTAAACGTATACTTAAGTATATTTCTATAAATATATTATATAAATTCCTGAACCAACATTGGAAGTAATGACCGTAGTCACGTCAATAAAATGGTTATAAAGCTCAAAACGAAGTAAAAAAAAAAGAAAATCTGCCCGCATGTCGAGCAAAAATCGAAACGATATCATATCTCGATTAAAATTGATTTGATCAGTCTAATTCGTGAAAGCGAATACTTTCGATGTCACAACATTCCCGCAACACAAGCCCAGAAAAATATGAATTATTCATAATTCTCCGTAACCCTACAAATTGCATTTAACTTAATCGTCTTACCTTTGAGAAAAATGTTCAATATAATTTTCTCAAAAATGATGGCAAGTTCAGCTTAATCACCGTTGACCGTAAAGAGTAAACTCCTCAAACGAATTTTTCAATTATTCTAGCGACAAAAGCAAACCATTTTAGTCGCAGTAGGAAGAATAAAAATTTTGATATACAAATTGTATCACTACTTTTTCTTGCGTTTGGGATCTTTTGTAGATTCGGAAATGGGATCGTTTCCAGTTGCTTGCTTCTTTGTCGATTTTTTCCCAAATATTCCAGACTTTTTGACGGTGGTCGGTGATTCCTTACTCTTTGGCTCCGCCGTTTCCGGTGGATTGGCTACTTTGGTCTTCTTGCTGTGACTGTGATGAAGATTGATTGTCGAAAATAGCGACCCTCTCTGTTTTCTCGACTTCGCGGATTTCACAGTTTCTGGTTTCGAGTCAGCTTTTCTCAATTCAGCAACTGTTTCGGTGTCGTTGTCCTCCACCGGTTCCGCCAAACCGGAAGTTTCACCAATGGCGTCATCAGGAATGTTTTCGGCGATTGATGGCACTTCGGGACCAATGTCCATGAGGCCAGAACTTATTTCTGAATCGACCACCGAAACTGTTGCTTCGTTGGTGATTTCCACATCTTCAGGTTCTTCCAGTGCGATTGCCACTTCCGTTGGTTGTTCCGGTTCCACAGCGTTTTCCAGTTCGATATATGCATTAGTTTCAGATACCAAATCGACTACCTGATCAGTTGTTTCATCAGCCACTCCTGAATCATCAGGATCGTTCGGGATGGTAGCCACTTCCGACGGATGCTCCGATTTTGAATTAGATTCCGGCTCGAAAGGTGAACCAGTCTGAGGTTCTGCAGGCAAATCAGCTTCTGACTTTAATTTGTTTGATGAAACAGTTTCTGTGATTAACTGGTCCATTAAATTTGTTTCTAAATTCAATGGTTCTGATAAATCTGTTTTAGATTCCAACGGATCCGTCGAATCAACCTCTAATGGGATAAATTCACCTTCTAGTTTAACATTTTCTGGGTTGTCCATTTCTGTTGGCAAGCCCTCTTCCGGTAACAAGTTATTCAACAATACGCCTACAGATTCTATTTTAGCTGGTGAATCAACTTCTGGAGTCATAACGGGGGAAAATTCTCGTATCAATTCAAGAGGATCGTCAGATTTGGGTAAATGTTCGGATTGAATAAAAAAATCTAAATCCGAGTCTGCTTCCGGTTCGTCTCCTACATCGTCTCTCACCGATTCCAAATCCCACAAGGGCGCATCTAATTCCAATTGAACATCGTCGACGGATTCAAGTTCGAGAACGAGAGGTATTTCTGATTGGTCAGTGGGCACGGCATCGACAATTTCTTGAATCGGTTCAGTTTGCTGTAATGAAAAATCCATGGTTTCCGGAATCGCCGGGACAACGTCAATGGAAACAACGTCAACATCTTCAGTGCAAGACAATGTGGCATCTTCCTCTTCTGATCGTTTGGTTTGTCCACAATTCGATACGGAATTCTCAAACTCTGAATCAGACTTCAGCAATGCATCTATCTGTTCGATATTTTGTTGCTCCTGATCGAGGACTGCATCGTCAACTTCTAAACCGAATTCCATTGCGCCAAAAACCACTTCCTCCTCCTCTTTAGAAGAAACTGGAAGCAGTTCGTCTTGCAAAATTTCATGAGCATTTTTTTCTTCGACCGAGGATGATTCATCCATTATAACTGTGTCATTTTCTAAATTACTTGATAATTCCATTGCACCCACGCTTTCAATTTTCATAATGTGATCTTCATCAGGATCATTTGCCATCATTTTTAATGGGGTTTCTTTATCGGAATCATTTTCTGTATCCATAGAGGCACTGTCAAAATAGTCTGGGGCAATTTTCTCATTTTCCGAATCGAACACAGAAATCTTTGGGACATTTTCAACCTCTACCCGCGAATTTTCTAACTCACTCAAAATATCTCTTAGCGAATCCGATAGATCATCAGAAACATCTTTGAGACTCGCCGAAGCGTTTCCCAAGTTCCCCAAATCCATTTCAAGTGTTTCAGCCACATCCGAACCACTCTCCATTACGCTCTGTAAAGGATTCACATCGCTCGGTTCAGAAATCTCCTCAACCTCTGCAACAATTTCCGATTGCTCCCCCAAAACCAAACCAGCCTCCCCGGAAACGACTTCCCCCGACCTGACGGACGCGGTATCCGCAACCTCCACCACATCGCCAACGACATCCGCCACCTCAGGTTCGACCTCCGCCACCTCAAGTTCGACCTCCGTCACCTCAAGTTCGACCTCCGCCACCTCAAGTTCGACCTGACGCGGCGACTCCAAGGTCACAGGCTTGGCTATCCCAGGAGTCACCTCTGGTTCGGTGCTGAGAATCTCGGCGGACGCGACAAGCGGACCAGATTCCACTTCCGCCACATGCTCCCGTTCCTCCTCGATGGCCACAGGCGACGTGCGCGCCGCCTGTTGGATGCCGCCGACGAGCGTCTTGCGTCGCCGAAAAGAACGGAAAAAGGACTCGCTGCGCGACGGCGCGCTGCGGACGGATTTGCCGACGCGCGAGGACGGATAGAAAGAGTCGCGGGGCGCTGGAGGATCGTGCTCGGATTTTTTGTGCCGCATGGAACGACGCTGCATGCGGTTGGCGTCGGTCACGACGTGCAACCCGAACAGACTGAAGAGCTGTTGGGGCTCGGGTTGGGCCGGGTTCAGGCACTCGCGGATGGAGTGGGGAAGGTCAGCCTCGTCGACATTCTTACTTTCGCCGGCGCTGGACTTGATGCTGCTGGAGCGGGATTGACGCTTCCCTGGCCAGTGGTCCTCGGCAAGCAATCCGTTGTAGTCGCGCAGAGTCGAATCGGCCTCTGCGTGAAAAACAATACATTTTATAAAATCGAATCATAACAATCCAACTGTACAATAATTCAGAACATATTTTGCTAGACAAAATAGAAATTTGTGAATTGCACTGAAATGACAATTGCTTCACTCAACCAAAGAAGTTTGCACTTACTGTAGCCGTTGAGAAGCAGTTCGTAAACTTCCCGACGTTTAAACATGGCAGCCAGATGGAGTGGAGTGTAGCCCTGATCAGAAATCGGACAAAGAATCATATTTAGACATCATGGTTGAGAATCGTACGTTTGGTGTCTTGTTAAAATTCAATGTACACAAAATAAAGGCATGGCAAGTGCGATTCTCGAACATTCCACCATGCACTCATGGTGTGCAAGGCGAGAAATAATCTGAAAAAAATATTAGAACCTTCTAATTTAAAATTCTAATGAGAAAGATTTATAGGGCGTCTGGTTAATAATAATCAGAATTGGGGGTTTCGGGACAGCACCGAATAAAAAGACGAATAGAGTTACGTACTCTCTTTTATAATATTTTACTATTATTTAATTCGCAATTACCATTTCAAATTAAATAATAGTATAATATTATAAAACTCGGTTCGTCATTTCATTCGGTGTTGTCCCGAATCCAGAAATTCTGAGTAATAAAATTCTTCAACACACAAAACAATTGTTGAAAATTTTGTTTTACGATTTGTCTTTCTCGATTGCGCCGATTATTTATCCGATCAACATGAAAAATACCAATATATGTGCTCTGCTCTAGTAGGGATATGATAATGTTAAAGAATTGAAGTGATGCTGCACCGCAATACTCGGCTGCGCTGAGTAATTGCCAATTACGGGCGGAGCTTTTGTTTTGTTTTACTGTGTAGTGTATTTTAATGGTATATTTCAAATAATTTGTTTCACGGCAATCGAGTCTTCATTTAAATCGTCAGCAAATCAAATTGTTCCAAAATATATAGAAGTATATTGTATGTATATATTAACTTTATTAGAGACTTTCGCATTCGCAAATCTAATTTAAACGAATATTTCAGGAATTTGTTCGACCACAATTTTTCTTTTGTTCCAATCAACTGTAGCCAACCGCACTACAGGCGTTTCTATACCCCTCACGGTACCATTTTCACCAATACCTCAGGATCTAAATTATCGAGATGTCGGCCGGAATCGAAACCACGATTAGGGGGGTTTTGAGGACAACACGCTACCTCTCGACCACTCGACAATTACAACAAAAATATTTCGAAATAGTTTACCAGATTTATTCACGCAATTCGGATCTTTATTTTTGTGAATCGTTCTATGTGTTGGAAACTTCGACTGTCTGAACACAACAACGAAATTCTATCGACACAAAAATAAAGCGAACGACAACTCAAGTTTCAGAGCGTAAATACAACTTGAGCTAGCCGAAGCGAAAGAAAAAACAGAGTCGACCAATAATAGATACGAAACAGCTTTCGTCTTTTCTCGTTCTCGCTCAGGGTCCCACTCACGACGGTATGTAAAACATTGTACACAACATCGTCAGACGATCAAAGTTTATACGCACCCCCCATCCGCCGTTCGCTTCATAGACGTCAGCGTATAAACGCCTGCGATTATTTACAAGATCCGAACCGGTAGGCGCTGGCGAATTTGGCACAAAAGAAAAATCAATTCGCGACTCGACACTATATTTCGGCGGCGCCCATTTTGATACACTAAATATTCCGATCTACATACAGGACGTTCATTCTGCAATGTTAGAGTCAAGCCATCAGGGTGTTCTAAAAACCGAAGCTTCATCGAATAACAATGTTACCACGGACATTTCGAATCAAGCTTAATATTAGATAGACTCAATTTCAATTTTTTTTGTTTTGTTTCCAATCAACTGTAGTCAACCGCACTACAGGCGTTACGTCCCTCTCATGGTACTTAGGCACTGTGCGAGAGGGAACGACCAGTACCCCGGGATCGAAATTTTCGAGAGCCCGCGCCGGGAATCGAACCCAGGACCGTCGAGCCACAGTCAGTCGCTAAACCAACTGGTCTACGACGAGTCGCACTAAATTTCGAAACTGTTATTGGTATTGAGCTACTAAGTTAATTAACCGTAGGGTTATCTTACTTCATTAAACCACGCCATAACTAGTTTTCAAAAGGGGACACAGTTAAACATTTCAAATAAAGAAACATTTAATATTAAGAGATAAGTTGAAGTGAAATTTTGGAGAATTTGACTTTAAAAAAATATTTTATGTAGCCAAGCAAGTTTCTCGAAATTTCAACAAATACGTAAACACTGAACATGTCACTTAGGTGTAATTAGATATGAAGTTACATGAAATTACTGTTTCTTTAATATGACCTGGAGAGAATGCGTCAACAAATATTTGATATTTCCATACAGAAAAGTGAAGTGAGTCATTTTATTTGACGCAGTCAGTGTTAACGGGCTCTGACAAAACAGCGTCCGAAATGTAGCGAGAGTTTCTACCACCAAATATCTAGTCGACCCATCACTTTTCATTTGAATGCAGTCGGGGGTGTGGGGGGTGTGGATGAGGCGATGTTGGTGTTGGTGCGGGTGGGGGGTGCGTTGGTGATCCAGGGTGGGGGGT
>JAQGBY010002402.1:0-23273 GCA_034698785.1 Mycogona germanica
AATTAGCGGAACTATCTACAGCTGCTAGTAGAACTATCTACGTAAAGCCCTTTAAAAATAAACGCCGAGGCGGAGAGCTTAAATAAAATAAAATAAAAAAATGAAGGAGAAAGTTTCAGGATAATAATATGGACTAGGTTAGATGACCCTGTTTCGCCCTGATTCGTAAAACTAGAAAGTTTTACTTATTTAATTCGCATCTCATGAATGCAACAAAATAGTTATTCGTTGTATTTGCAGCGCACAACGTCCAGTGTAAATTTCCTGACGTTGCGTGTTTTATTCCATTAGATTGTTTATAATTTATTCTATTTTGTAAGTTTATTTATTCAGTTTAGTTTTTTTCCCCACTTCCCACGAGTGAAATCAAGTCGAGTGTAGCTCACATTTTCATCTGATTGGTCCATAAAAGCCAGTCTACATAGTAGATAATTGATCGACCATATTCTGTCACTCGAGTTGCTATCGGATTTTCCTTCAACTGATGAGGGCCCTGATCATTTTTAAACGATGAAATGGAGCGAAAAATGTCCGTCATAAATGTTTACGACTCGCGTAGATAAATTGAAATCAGTAGTAAAAGTGTAGCGTCGGTGTTAGGAGTTCGGCGGCCAACGAAAATAAATAAACTGGTAATTGGACCAAAGTGGACCCCGAAAGCTGTGAGACACCGGCAAAGAGAAACAGTTGCAGTCGGTGATTGAAAAACGTGGTCTCGCCCTTTCCATAGTCGGCCATAATTTGTGGTCTACTTAGGAGGAGGCGTGTGCCGGAGTCGTCCAGGAGTTCGTGCTGGATAAAGCCGGGTCCTCGACGGGGCAGAGAGAGGCAGAGAGAGCGGCACCGGTCGGATTAACTCCATCCATTTTGATGATTTCTGACACGAATAATTCGAGAGCTCGGACTCTCCAGCGAGCGAAGATCTCGTCATGCGCAAACCTAATTGCCGGTCTCTGATGCATATTCGCCTAATTAATGGTCCACTTAGTTTTATCTTGAAAGTCATTGTTGCTCGGTGCGCTGACACAGTGGAGCGGAAAATGCGGCTGAGAAATGCTGGGGCGACCGACCGAGAGAGAGAGAGATGGCCAGGGTCCTCCGCTCATGTCTCCACCACCACAACATTCAGAGAGAAGAACACGCAACCATCCACGTCCAACGTAATCCCAACACAAAATTCAGTGCCAAAAATTATGGGAGCAAAAAAATCTAAAAACAGTCCAGCCAGTTTCAGTTTGCCAATTAGACGTTTGCAAAGTACATCACAAAAAATGGACAGACTTGCTCGGATTATGCAAATTTAGCGTAGAAAGTCGCAAAGCTAGTTATCACATTTGGAGAACTCATCAAGCTGTTCGTTAAGGAGCCCACCAGCATTTCCAGAAAACAACCTGACAATTGTACCTAGCCTAGGCCACATACCTAGGTTGGGATCTTTAACGTGTGCCCGATACCGTGCAGACACTGGTCAAACGCTTTACTTTCATTCCGAAGTAATGGCGCACGTTTAAACTTACCTCGCCCGAAAAATTCTGAATGACTCGTCCGGGAATTGAACCCGCGTTCCAATTTAGTAATTCAAACGCCAACCACTACACCACTTCGTCTTTGGGGAGCCACGACGGTCCCGGGTTCGGTTCCCAGTCCTGGCTCCCATTTATTCGATGCATGGTTGTTGTAACACCAATTAGTCGCTTTTCCAGATTTAAATAGATACTGTTAGTAAATATTAATTTTGTACTAGGTTTCCTCATTTCCGGTTTTCGCTCGGGTATCGGATGTGCTACCTCGAGGCTCCACGCCGGCTTCTGTTACTCGGCAACAGTTACTAATCTTGTGGGCGTCGCTGGATTGACCAAGATTAAGTTGTTCGTGCGACGCTGACGTTCCATTATCCCCGATTCCTCCGCTCGCCGTTAGCGTCGCCACAGTCGTGCTTCCTTTTTCGTGGCTCGTTACTCGCGCGAAACAGAAAGGCCGAACGCCTGCTTTTGGACTTATCACGAAGCGCCAGAGACAAATGGCTGCACTGGTCATTTTTAATAATTTGATACATGGCCGTTGCGTGTGTGCCTGCTGCCCCGTCGGGATTAAAACATTCAGGAGTGCCAACCGAGTGTGTGTGTGTTAGGAAGACATATAGCCTTGGTGGGACGACGTAAGGACCACCTAGTGGGCTTCCGTATAATGGTTACTTTTATGACCGCATAATATGAAGCCAGCTCCTTGTTGCAGAGGGATGCTCTGGCGTGGAACCGTCTCTGCAAAAGATGGGGTTCGCGGGATATCAATCTAACACTTTCACTGAAAGAGTACCGTCTTTTTCGGCACATAGGCCGCAGGATTATCGTTCCAGTACCATCTATCAACCGCACGACCCACTAACCGCGCTGTCCATGAGTCGCACCGAGGACCATTTGTCCGTCCAGGAGTTCCAATGAGGTAGTTCGAAGTCCATGAGTGCTTGACTACTAATGAAGCCTGTAGGCGACCAAGGACATATGACTCTTAATCAAACTCTCAGTTTCAACAGACCAGACGCACAGAAGACCGGCCGAATTTCTAACTACCATCCGTGGCTTTTAGAATGGAAATTTCTTTTTGTATTTATATTATAATCCTCAATGTCCCCTCTTTTAATTTTTTTCTTTCGTCAATCTGTTTGGGCGTTTACTCATGAACGACGTATCGAAATAGAATAACATTTTACATTGAATAACATCGAGTGCAAGTTATTTCAGATCTCGATTTTGGGTATTTCTCAAGAAATCAGACGTTGAAGTTTTGCAATTTCTCTTATTTTATTCATTTTTCAAATTGATTTTCACAGTTGGCAACTCCGGTTTTGTTAACGTTTCATTATTTCTGTTGAAAAATTGGCAGGACAAGTCTCAAATGCTTAAGTGAGTACATGAGTAATGTACATGTCTAGTGACATATGTTTCGTGATGGTCGAATGGCGTGCAGGAATTTAATTCCTCTGAAAGCAGTCGCAGACAAACTCATACACTGTAAAAGGGGGGCCAATTACCAGTAACATGGCATATTCTGTTGATTTTCCTTCACGTAAATTGTCTTTGAAGTCCTAATTATGGGTTTTGGATTATTAAATTTCTCTTGCTTTTAGCGCAATGGCGTGGTGGGGGGTGAGGGTGGGGGACTCTCTGTGTACATACACCCCGTATGGAGATGAATGTAAGATGGGGGAGGAACTGCTTTCAAATAGACTAAATGCCTGTGTTGCCAAAATTGGTGCCGTAGCTACTGATTAAATAATGAGCGGATAAGACCTCGATCGCTATGACAACTGCCTGCTGATTCCTCTTCAGTTCCCAAGAGTTTTTCTTCTTCTTTCGAACAATTGGTTGTGTGTATGCATGTGTACATCAATGTTCCAAGAAATTGAGATTTGTTGTGCACCACAATCAGCTGCTTCCTATGATATTACGTGCATCAATTAATAAACATCATCCTAGTTATTAAAATTTGATTAAAGTGGCTGCGCAAATTATATACTCGATCAACTGGAAGCTGACACGTCCGGGATGATGTTATCAATGACTGGTTTAGATTGATTTTAATGACTTGCCTAATTACAAAGATGATTGACGCTCGTACTTTAAAAAAAATACGTTATTGGGTATTTAAAATTGAGATATTTTTATTATTCTGCACCGCCTCCTTCGCACCACACATTAGCCGCAGGAGCCACTAACCTCTCCACCAATGCTATGAGACGTATTAGTTATATTTCCGAACACGAATTCAAAACCACATTCTGACAACACAATATGGGATTCAGGACTGGATGGATATTAATTTTCGAACTAACAGTATCTAATTCATCTGCCGAATCTGAAACTGATTCAGATTCGAAACCCAGAATCTTCGCTCTGATCGAATTTCAATTAATGATCGATACGTTTGCCTATGTATATCGTGATATCCAAGTCAATATAGTTTAGTAGAATACCTGTCTCTGATTGAGAAACCCAGTTGCCATTCATCACGACAGCACCGATCGATTAGCCGCGGTTGATCGACGAGAAAACACGGTTATATAATGACAACACGGTCACATGATGAACATCGCTATTAAAATAGAATCAGGTGCAATTGACGACCCCCACACTCACCTACCACTCTCGCACACCTGTATGATAAAGCCATTCGGGAAATTCGGTTACAAATTCAATTTTGTAAACTATTTTATCAGTTGACTGGCGCCCACGGGGCAAATTCGTCGCCACCCCCAAACCCCCACCCCCCACCCCCACCTCCCTCAGCCATCCTTCTTTCCGGCTCGAGACTCGCCTATAGTCGTCGTCCTCGGAACAAGTGTAAAACCTGACGTCGCATTTCCAACCCGTTAATAGATATAGATCGTGTCACGAAACTCTAGAGCAGCCATTTGTTTAATTACATTATCCTCGGCGGCGTTTGTTGTGTGTGCGCGCGCACCCGACCCGCTCTTATATATCTCTATATATATATATAGAGATATATATGAAGCCGTCCTCACACACGATTGTATCAATGCTGCGATGCCACTAATGAAAAATTCTGTGTCTTTTCCTCCTCCCCGCATCACTTTGATAAATGTACGCGCGTATTACTGCGGGCATTTGTTTTCATTCAATTCTTCTCTTGTCGCCTTCTTCGCCGAGCTTTACTTGTTTTTAAAAACCCTCGACCAATTATCTACTGGCGCCGTTCCTCGGACCAAACGTGCCAAACGACTCACCCTTCGGAAGTCATTCTAGGTTGGATTTACCACTATAAAACAAATGTTAGTTCTCCAAAATCTATGGTCAGCGCAACCTATTTCAGGGCTTCGTGGTGTTGCGTTCATGAGCTAGCTACGAATGTAACAAACAAAGATACGAATGCGAGCGTGTTTGCAGTTCCCCAAATTATATCGTCAACGTCACTTATTTT
Organism: Mycogona germanica; assembly: GCA_034698785.1. Lineage (NCBI taxonomy): Eukaryota > Metazoa > Arthropoda > Diplopoda > Chordeumatida > Chordeumatidae > Mycogona > Mycogona germanica. Next base: position 4,939 of record JAQGBY010002402.1, read on the forward strand.
ACGTCTTCTTTGCGTTCATGAGATACGAATTTAGTGGACATAAATATCACAGGTAGTCCGTTTACAACGGCGAGTTACGATTGCGAGCATGTGGCGATACAAATATTTTTTATTATTATTATTCACTAAAGTGTTTATCACAACAGGAGTTTCTGTACCCCACTCAGTGCTTAGGCACTATATGAGGTTTCACCAGTACCCCTGGATCGAATAATCGAGAGCCCGCGCTGGGAATCGAACCCGGAACCGCCGAACCACAGCCAGTCGCTAAACCAGCTGCGCCACGACGTACATGGGGTATAGGGGAAATGTTTATGCAGACATGTGTCGCCATCTGCCGACAATTGCAAATACTTAAAAGTGGGAGTGGATTGTGGTTAACGTGTCGAACTGTTTGTTCCCGTGATCGCGGGTTCGATCCCCTGACCGAGACCTTCGGAATTTTTCGGACGACAGAAATTCCTAGTGTCTTGCAGTTGCCATTATCACAGAGTTTTTGATATTGGACTTAAATTATATTTATTTTTAATAATATGTTATTTGTAAGAATCGTGAACTTTCTTTTAAATTGATCGTCTAATCGTAGCTTGGTTGACTGGAAAACGGACTTGTTCGAAGGTGACTGGTTCGATTCCCGGAAGGGGTCAACGTTTATTTGATCCTGGTGGTACTGGCAATTCAATTGATTATAAAATTCGATTCATTTAATTCGAATCCAGTCGAATGCGACTCTATGGGTTTCCATTGGGTCAGTTCCCTGGTTTATGCGTGCAATTTTCTTCTTTTCTTTTCGCTCAACTGGGTCGCTCTTGGAATCTGTGTGGAATTTACTTCGGCAACTGTTACAACAAGAACACGGTTGTCGAAACGAATCGGAAAAATCGTTTCTTCTTTTGTTGGTCGTTCCACTCGATCTCGATCTCAATCCTCGTGCTCCTTAAAGGATGACACGTACGTCATCAGGATCGAGTGAGGTGAGATCCGTGTTTCTTTTTTTTTGTCGTCGGTGCGATGATGCAGTCAATTCCCATTCGTGGGCTGGATACTTGTGTATGGGCCGCATGTGTCGATCGAAGACTTGACTTTTGTAGTTGAATCGTGTGACTTGTTGTTGTTGGCGAATCGCGAGCGAGACGCCACGATGACGTTCGGCCCTCGGCGCGTCAACAGTTTGTTTATTATTTCCAAGTGCGTGCTCCAGGTTGAAGACCCGAACCATTGTCCGATGTCTGGATAGCGGTCTAAACACTGGCATAGAGAGAGAGGAGCTCTATACTAGTATTTGGAGAATGCAGGTTGGAAAGCCAGACAAGATGGCACGACGTGGCCATTGCCTTCTGACGAGGGTCGGCTCGAGGGCGCCAAAAATGCCAGCTAACCTGGGCGCACTAAAAAAAATGTTTTGGCCAAACAAGATGTAAATGTTTTGGCCAAACAAGATGAAACTGTTTTTTAAACTTTCATTAATTATTTTAATTTGAAAATCAGACGTAAGTCAAGTGGTTCTGTTGGTCAAGTGGTCAGTTTTTCCTGGGTTTTGTGACGTCAATTTATTTATCTTTACTGGGAATAACAAGAAAGCGAACGATCGCGGCGACAATTCCAAGCTTACCTACATAATATATAAATGCAGGGGGGAGGTCATTCAGGAATGGAATTGACAGAAAATGTGCTCATAAAAATACGGGGAAAGTTGCTGACAACTGTTATTTTTTATGCGAAAGTTTCGTCGACATTTTGTAGATTTATTTGTATATCTGGGAAAGCAGAAAGCTTAACTATTTTTCCAGAGCCAGTTGTCAACATTTCTGAGAAACGTTTCAGTTTTATAGACTTGTTTTTCGTAGCCATGAAAGTATAATCGTTGATGGAAACCGAAACATTGGTCTATGGTGTCCTCCTGCTCCGCAAAAGCTCCCCCCAGAAGGTGACTTCCTATCAATACAGCTGTGCTTTCCAATTTAACTCCCATCGGGATGAAGAGGTCGAAAAGAGCTTTGTCAATATCTCTTGCACTGAGTTTCAGCAAAATAAAAATTAAAGGATTACGAAAAAGAACGCTAAATGCGGAATGAGGGGGTCGTGGGTTCGAGCCCAAATCGTTGCACTTTTTAGTTCACTGTATAAGGTTTTATTACAAAAAACAGGTTTTTGTTTTGTCTCGAATTGTACAGCTTATTTCAAACAAACACAAAGAACAAAAGTTTTCCAAGTACAAAAAAGTTTCACGTTGCTGTATTGAGTGTGAGTGCTGTTTATGGTGAGGGTGCGATTTATCTCCAGTGTCCAGGGCGCGTTTATCCACATAGCAGGGTGGCTGCTGCTCATCAGGCCTGATCTCTCTCCCTTCCACTCGTTGCGGGTTCCTCGTCTACCAAATGAAACATATTTGTGTGCGAGCAATTGTAGGTATTGAAACAATAACTGTCGCATTGTGTCGCCAGAATTTAAGCGTTCCTTCGAAATTGGTTCTCTCTCGACGAGAGACGAGCAACGAAAGAATGAAGCGAGCCGGGGGTCGAATGGAATGGACGAGATGGTAGAGAACACTCACAGCATTCATTCCATCACCCCTCACCCCGCCCCCTCCCATCCTCTCTAATCCAATGTGTGCACTATCTTAGAGATCCACAATCGCATGGTCTCTATTGTTGATTGCAAGAAATTAGGAGTTGATCATCTATTTTTGAAAACGCTTATTATTTTTGATGGTCTCAAAAATGACATGCGGAAGACCTTATTAGCTATCATTAGTTTTCCTTATTTTTACTTTCTCTAAGTTATTCTCAAAGGTAATGACATGTCTTATTTATATTCAATCATATTTTCCATGGATATAAAATACAAGAGGGGTGCCCGGCTTTGCCTGGGCTTACAGTAACCACCAATTAAATATATAATTAATTATTTAAATTTACCGGCTATTTTACGTTTACACGATAACACACGATAAACGCAAACGTAGAGCGTAAAATAGCCGGTAATAGAACGTGGTATGGTGTGCTTGGTTGGAACTGTTATCTGGTTTGCTTGGTTGGCCATCTCATCTTCTATGAAATAATTGGCCTCGATTCATATTCGAGTATTAAGAGGACATTCGTTTCGTTTTATCCTGATATTATAGGGATGTGCACGTACGGTTTCAGTTCTGTTTATCGAACGAAAAGCGCAAATGAAGCATATGATTAAGGCATTTGTCGTATCAGTGTTATGCAAATGCGAGTCCATGGACTTGACGCGAGTTGGGCAGCGGGCGTTCTTCCAAGACGCTCGAAGGTATGCAAACTATCGTGTCTAATGGTGTAGATTAAGTCAAAGAGTGCGCATTACGTTCGGGCTTATCTCTTCTTTCTCTCTCTCTCTCTCAAGAATTCCGAGACAAGTCGACAGCATATTCTATTGAGAGACTAAGTGCTCATCTGATTATCCGGCGGCCAGACACGAACACACTCTTCGTGTTACATACTTGTTTGTTTCATTTTGTCTCTGTCATTTTTCCCCAAAAAAATATCATGTTTATCTCCTTCTGGCTACGTTTTACAAATTGCTAGTCTCATCAGTTTGAACTGAACGAAAAAGAATACGACTGCCGTCTTTTTCGGCGCAACGCCCGCACGCTCATAATTCAGGCACCGCTAAGCTCACCAGCCGAGCTGCAGATCATCCCACCGTCCGCGGTTCATGGAACGGGAAAGCAGAACTTGAGTATTGAACATTAAATTCATCAGAGAATGCTGGAATACTTTTTAGATCATTGTATGCGATTTCACTGGAACAGCATTTCGCTGTAGCCATTTTCATTAACAATGGTAAATAAGCCGAGCTCGTGAGAATTACTCATTTGAAATTATGCAAATACATTGCCATCGGCACGTACGATGTGCTATCAAGTTAAAATTCAGCACTGACATTGGGGTCACTGGATTCGTCAATTTCTTGAGACAAGTCGGTTTAGGAATTGGTCATCAGGTTTTTGGTGAACAAACCATATTTTGGATTCAGCTAAGACGTCAAAGAAGCTCTTTTTCAACAAAATTTGAGTGAACCAATAAATCTCTTAGTGAATTTTGATATTCGGTATACCTAATGTTAATTAAATGAACATGGTTGCTGATATGTTTTTTGATATCCGCTTTCCAGAGTGTCCGCCTCACAGTCCGCACTACCATTTATCCAGCAGAGTCGGGCTCGACCCCTCAACCCATTGATCCGTGGACTAACTATTCTGTAGTCGCACTGCGGTTGATGAGGCGAAAAATAGGTGGTCGGTGGTCTGACGAGGCGCATCGAGCGTGTTATAGGAAGGATGGCCGGAGGCTTATGGAGGCCAACTCCAATGGCCTTCTCATTTATGATTTCTTGGCGATCCTGCGTTCCGTGTAGCCGCTGCTGCTGCTGCTGCTGCTGTTGGAGCAGCTTTGTCTATCAGATGGCGGATGGGCCATTCGGTGCTGGACGTGAGTGCCATAACGATGTGACGAAGATAGTCTCTTTTATCGGCGATTCTTAAAGCACTTCCTGCCCACTTATTACTCTCTTTGAGCGGCGGTGTTGCGACGGTCGCTGATTGTGATTCCTCCTGGCCTTTAGGGGGAGAGGGGGGTCGGAGGCTCGAGGCGAGAAAATGCAGGAAATATCTTTTCTCCGGCCACCACACGCGCGTCCGCTCGGACCCCTTTTGTTCTGCCGTTCTATTCAGACCAGAACTATTGTATTAATGTTAACATTAACGTCTGGCCGAAGTAAACGCTTCAAAACCAGGAGACGGAGATATGATTTCTTTAGAGTAGCGACAACGCGAACCTGACGCTGACGGTTCGTGATTCATCTTTCGGGGGTGGGGTCGCACTGTCCCGATTTCAATCCGAGTGACCGGTGGAGCCGGATTAGAGATGGTTGGAAAAAGAAATACAATTAAAATCAGAATTTCTCAGGTATATTTTATCACTTGTTTATCAAAGGATGAGTTGTGAAAATTCGATTATAACTTCATTGTAACTTACTTCATCAAGCGCAATATTTTAAGATTTTTCTCCAAAATATTGCGTTTGATGAAGTAAGTTACAAAATAAAGTTGTTAAAGTGAAATTCAAAATATTTTTTCTAAATTAAAAACTAATTCGTTATTTTGACCGTTTTACGGAGGAAAAATATAAAATATTAGATTCCAATTAAATAAGATTAAAAATAACATTGTGGGGATTTTGGAATTTCTTTTCGTTTAGATTTGTGATTTGAAAAATAAAATTTATTTTAAAATTCAAAACCGCAAAAGTACCACTCCATACACAAGTCTGACGAGAATTTGTGATCGCGAGTTCGATTCCCGAACGAGATCTTCGGAATTTTTCGGGCCAAAGAAAATCCTTTCTCGTAATAATTCCAATAAATGTAATTTGAAAATGAAATTATTTGAAAAGTCAAATCCGTAAGAAAGTCATTTCAAGGTGCAGTGTCTCTGAAGACACAAGTCTGATCAGGATTTGCGTGTCGAACTACTATTCGATTCCCGATCATTTTTTTGGGGCTAGATTTCCAAGAATTTCCTTTTTTGAGCCTTTCCTTTCACAAAGGGAAGCAAATCGGTGGACAAGACGCGGATATGACATTGTCAGTTGGTGAACTGGCTTGTGGTTCGGCGATCCTGTGTTCGATTCCCGGCGTTGGTCTCCCCAAAATTCCAAGTAGAATTTCAATTTTATATTCCTGTTGACAAAAATCATATCTGAATCTGAGAAATTGTAAATATCGAGCCGTTCGTGTAGAATGTCTACACCGGGGATTGCGGCAAATAAGGGAGCGTTTAACTTTTAAAGCCGCACGCCCGAACTCCCCGAACGAATGAATCCTCGCTCGTCGGCAACCTGGAATCTCAAAAAATGTTCATTGACCACCGGCTTTGGGGGGAGGTTCCCTAATTCTTACTGAATAACCTCATTTATGCGTAATCACCTTATAGGCTATTGAAAAATAAATGCCGATTATGCTTAAGCTTCTCCCCGCATAAAACAAATAGTTCACGTCCCTATCTCCAGTTGTTCGTCGCCCGGCAAAAGCCGCCGAGAAAAGCGGGGCGCGGCGCCCGAATTTGGCATTCTATTGTGTTTTAGCGAGCAAACGCGCCACCGCCGCCACCGCTCTCTATTCTAGGACAAGGAGGGCGGCGAGCTCAGGCTGGAACTGGATCATTCTACTTGCTGCTCGGCTCCACAAACCTTTTATTGCGACGTCTCTCCAAGAAAGAGACGACTATACGACGACGACGACGACGACGACGACGACCCAGTTAAGGCTTTCTTTATAAAAATGCGCATTTATTAAGCTGTAGTGCTTATCCCTTGAGCACCGCCAGCGAATGTGAACTGCATTCGCCACTGAAAAATAATAATTCAAAGAGCCTCGCAAAATCGTCTTACAAAATGTTAGTCAAAGACTCGCGAGTAAGTCAAAGGCTAGGGAGGAAAGAGAGAGTGAGAGAGACTGAAGACGGGCCGAGCTTAAAGACCAACCCCGATCGACATCAAGAACGACGAACCTCCATTCCAGAAACCGGTTAACGGGTTAAACATGGATCCACGGTGGACTGACTTCCTAAAGAAACGAGTGCCACCTCACTTAACTCAATTACGATGAGCCCAATCGGGCGCGACTAGATTAGCATCGGTGTCGTCGGGGAGGGGATTCTGCAGCGTCGATTCAGTTAGCTATGCTGATTCTTATTAAACCCCGGGGGTCAGTTGGTTCGATTGATTTTTCTCTGGGTTTCGGTTGTTGGACGCGATCGGGGCGCCACTAGACGGAGGCGAGCGAGAATGGAAAGAGACAGTTGCGGTTTCGAAATTTTGTATTGTTCGCGACAGTTATTGCCGCCACTGAATTAACCGAGCGAACTTGCTCGTCATTGGAGTTTTCGTCAGTTTAGATGCTGTCAATTGTCTCCCTTCCTCCCGTTTATGTAGGCGCTGTCCCGACAACTGCGGGAGATGAGATTGGCAATAGCATTTGGCCCCTGCTTGTGGATGGAGGAAGGAGTTGGTCGGTGGCACCCACCACACACACACAAAATACCCGAGGGCACTTTTTGCATTATGCGCGCGCGCTCGTTGGCTAAACGCGACACAACTTCGATCGTGATTTTTGTATCTGAAAACTGCGGCGCCGATTTCTTTTGGAGACAGCTTTCTTATTTCTTTTGATCTGCACCTGTGTGTATTGTTTATAATACAATGTCAATGTTCTATCTCTATTTTACGACGTTGAATAGGCTTGAGGATACGGGTCTAAGAAGCTGATCACTTCATGTAATGAATGATTAACTTGAAGGTCTGATTCACATTTATGCAAACACACCAATTCCCATTACAAACATTGGAAGAAATTCATTAGCGGAAAGATTGAAGTCGTTTATTTCTGGAATTTTGAAAAAAGTGGTTTACTACAGACAGAAAAGAGATTTTACTGTAGAAGTGTTATAATAATACGGTTCCGTTTTCCAATTCAACTTGTGCTGTCCTCTGTCGGCGCCAAGCAAAACCAAAGGCACCTTTTCAAATGATACAACCACATGCCAAGATTTGAGAAAAATAATGTTAGTAGTGATTGCCAACTTTAGTTGTGGCGGGGGCAGCATAGTTTACAATGAAAATAACCGTGAGGCTAAATTCTGAAGTATATGTAACGCCGGCAACGTGGTTTGTGGTTCGTGGTTGTGGTGTCGGTTCTGTGTCGACTAATCACCACGACTCCAAATCCATCATACCTTTTTACCTACAGAGTCAATATGCTAATATTATATAGCTACATTTGCTTATGTGTATGGATACAGGTAATTTCCTAATTCGTTGAGTACAATTTTTAATTTTTAAAGATGATCACCATCTATTTACAGACGTCACATTCATCGTGTATGATCACGGACATGTTGTCAATATTGGAATGGGAATCGTTAGAGGATCGAAGAAAAGCGACCAATATTGGGCTTTTGGCTCGTATTCTGAGGGGGATTATAATGTTATAATTGGGGAAATTGTGAGACAGGTTCCTACTAGGTGTAGAAGAGCGGGACAAACTAAAACGGTTCAGGAGTTGCATTGTAGATGTGACTCGTACTTCAACTTCTATTTCCCCACAGTGTGTCGACAGTGGAATAGCCTAAATGACTCTCAAGTCAGGAGCCTGTTAAGATAGGACAACCACACCTTTGTCCTTAACTTGTCATTTGACCCCCGCCATAGGCCCCATCCGGGGCTGCATGTGGCTACATATTGTAATTGTTTCTGTTTTCGAGGATACCGGTCAAACTGAACTGAACAGAGTGCTAGCTGATCGAGCCGAACTTTCCAAACGAGGGAACCCGTTGCAAGGATCCCCAATCGAGACGTCTCGCCGAAATGACGTGGACTCGTTCGTCGCGACCTCTATAGGTGCGCGTGCGCAAGAGGGCATGGCAAATCGAGGCGTGCTGCGGTGCCGTGGAATTGGTCGCGGTGAGAGCGGATGAGTCGTCCTCCCCCAAATGCTTAGAAACAATGAGTCCACATGTGAGAGGAGAAGGATGGCGAGGAACGGTTGGAGCAAAAGCGTCCTCTCTCTCTCTCTCTCTCTTTCTGTCTCTCCTTCGCTCGTGGCGCGTTCCAAGCGGGTGGTCTTACACAATGACGTATCGGCCCTCATCCTTTCCGCCGCCACCGCCACCACCACCCCCGCACCAGGCTCGTTTTCCCCTCCTCCGATCGTTACCTCTCCGTATGCCGTGGTCGCGCGCGCCGCATCCTGACGCTTTTGACAGAGAGGAAGAGCGAGAGAGATCGCTATCCTCCGGGGAACCGTCGTCCATCGCTCGCCATCTCTCCTTCCCTCCGTCCATCGACTCAGTCGAGAGGAGAGTGTGTTTTCCTCGTGGCCAGCCTGTGATCGCGGTTTCGATTCCGGTCAACATTTTCGCAATTTTTTGGATGAGAAAAATTCCTTCACGCGCCTTCTTTTGGAATAGAAGCCCATGAGCCGTATCTGTACGATATCGGGACGTTAAAGATCCCTTTCCTAGGCAGCCTAGGTTAGGCAAAATTTCCAGGTCGCCTACCTGGGGTGGGGTTTAAGATATTAAATCAACGATGAACCTCCTTAACAAACACTTTTTAGTCGCTTTCCAACTTTGGACGATTCGTCGTCGCTTCGGAGACAGATCCGGGTTGTGAGTTCCATATCCGGTACGAATCTCTCCACATATTGCTGATTAGGTGCAACAATTTTTTTTCACGAGAGTGGAAGCGTGGTTTTCGATTGACCTAAAGTTCACTATTATCTTTGATTTTGTGACGACTTTAGCCACACTGACTCCTTTTTAACCCGAATGACAACTTTATTGAAACCTCCCACCTCACAGTTCCTCCTAAATCCCGGAAGATGGTGACACACGTCTTCATGCAGTCATCATGCGGCCACGGTCTGCTCGCTTTCGTACTTCTTCACGGCGTCCATAGTCTCTTTAAATGTTTTGTTTATTATTCATTAAATTCATATATCATGGAGCAACAACATAAATACCTGAAACAAGTTGCAATGCCTTTACGATTTGCTGCAACAAAGTAAATTTCATGTCGCTGGGTTATGTCGCCACCACATGCTCACAATCGTAACTGGTCCCGGCGTTCATAAACTCTGTGGAATTTTTGTTTATTAATTAAATCTAAATATATCATGGGCGCAACCATAGAAATACCTAAAAGAAGTTGCTTCAATTTTACGGGACTGCATTGGACAACCAGAGTCGATTTGAGGGCCGCTGCGCGGTGTCGTTGGTGAGCGCTCGAATCCCAGACAGGAAAGACAAACCTATAAAGTCCAAAAGGTGAGAGATGAAGTCGTCGAGGCGTCTTGGTTTTCGAGTCACCTTTGACTCGCTAACGGAACGTCCCAAATCGATGTCGCGCCGGTTGTCAGGAGGATCCCGGACGCCCATCGGTCGATGGTGGTGGTGGTGGGGGGGGGGAAATAGGATCACGTGGCCTCTTGACGCACAAACGATTTTCCCCAGTCTCATTGTGCGGGTTCCCATTGATGCTCGCCGGGGTCTATACACGAGCGCGCGCGTTATGGCCGAAACGAGCTGCACCAGTTCCGACTTCATTTCGGACCGGGCATTATTTCAATTATTATATCCTAATAAGGATTGAACGCCGCTCCCGATGAACGGGCCAGGTCGATCTGTTCAACCGAGCAACTCACCAGGGCCATTCCAAAAGTAGCCCTAATTATCTCGAGAACAGCCGATGCGCACCAACCGAAACATTTTCCCCACACACACTTTCTTCATTGGTTTGACTGAGCGTCTTCGTCATGAAGCCTCCTCAAGCATCCATCCGAGTGTATATGTCCAATTGATGAACCTCTTTAAAGCAGGGTTTATACCGGAAAAGATCGGCTCTTAAGAGATGAAAGCGTGCTCCGCTCCTTTGCGACAATGCTCCAAACGATCTTTTGCACTTCCACATACAGACTCTCTACATGGAGAGATGCAAAGCTCCATTCACACGCCGTTGTAATATTTGCTCAATAGATGACGCGGCTGAATGTGTATTTAATGAAAATATTTCTCAGTAGAGGCGCTGATGCGTGAAAAATGCGCGCCAAAAATGCACGCTCTTCATGTTGTGTCATTGGCGCTAATGGAGAGCGAAGAAGAGCCGTGAGTGAGCGCACAGAAGGCGCTCAGTAAACGGATCCCATGCGACGCTCCCTTCCCAATAGGAACAATTTATATCCGTGATGAGAGTTGCAATTGCTCCTAGGAGCTGCTCCTCGAAACTGTGATTTTTCGGTTTACACCTAAAAACATGAAGCTGCGATTTTTTCGCTCCTACGCGATGAAGATCGGCTTCTTAGGAGCCGTCCGGTGTAAACGCCGCTAAAGGGTTCGAACCCACTTGAACCAACCGGGCAGGAAGGCCATGGTCCTCGCCTTTCAGACAAGTGATCACAGGAAGATCTCCATTCCGGTGGAGCCACCAGACGCCTGTCTCTCTGTATGCAGACGAATGTGAGATCGATGTGACACTCCATCGCCGACAAATGTTATCGAGTACGTCTGAATACATTAACTGCAGTCAATAAAGTTTATCGTTGTGGCATCCAACTCACAATGATCTAATTTAAAGGCAATCGGGCAAATGTGTGGTTTTTGTCTAAGCTTTGCCAATTTGTTTCTTTATGCATGGTGTATCACGAGTCGGAGGCTTTAGGCGCTTATCGATTTGAGACCCGCAGCGCATCTTCTAAGAAAGAGAGAGAGAGAAGACGTCGCATCGGATGGGAAGTGATCGTCGGCAGAAGCACATCTTAGAAACCGGATACTTTTTTGTTTGTATCCTCCCAGATGATTTCACACGATCTCGGGAGAAAATCTATTCGTCCACCTTATTGCAACGAAGAAAACATTTCTAAATTACTGTTTGAATTTTTATTTAATGAAATTGGTCAAGTGGACCTATTAGTCTACCAATCGGTGGATCGTGGGTTTGGAGGTTTTAATCTTTTTAATCGATTGTAATGTGAATATGGTGGTGCTTATAAACCATTGAAGGGCAAAGAAGATGCGCTTCCGGAATTTATTGGCGAAGCGTTTTGTTTCGATTCGGGTCACAGTGGGATGGAAACACTCATTTTCTCTCTTGTTTTCGTATTTCTCCTATCTCCACGCCACTCCATTAGCGCCTAGAATCGATGAATATATTTAGAAACAATTTATGCAACCGCATGTCTTGAACTTATTTTCTCTCAATCACTGCACCCCCTGCCACTCCTCCATCACCACAACCCCTCCCCCAATCTCGCTCATCCTCTAGTAGAGACACCAGCTTGCAGTCAGCTTCCGTCCCCGCTTAATTCACAGCTTCCGTCCCATCTAAAATTCCTATGGGCAAATCCCGCTTTGACACGAATTATCAATATATATAGAGATCCTAGCGGGTTAGCCCTGAATTTCCTGTTGGTCGTAGCAATTACTAAAGAAATTGTGTTGAACGTGTCCGGTGTTTCGCCGTGTAGGAACTTAGTTCGGATCTAACCCGCTAGGATCGCGCTACAAGTGGAGATGCTTGTCGTTGTACAGAGTACTCTTGCTTTTTTTTGTTTTGGGGGGGGGGTTGTTGTTCGTGACAGAGGAGACGCCGGTGTCATACATATTCTACGACGGTCATATCTTTTATGGGTTTCATTAGCTAAGATCCACGCCTCCTCCATTACAGTTTACTTCGGGGTCTTCCTCGTTCTTTATCTCCGAGCGCGGGCCGCCCTACTCTCGCTAAATATATCTCTTTTTTCAGGCGAATCATTTTTAGCCAGAAAGTCAGTGTGTCGGAAATGATAGTCCCCGTTGCCATACACTGTATATATAAAATAAACAAAAGTTGAAGATGTAGATCAGTTTTTTTCCTTTCTCTCTTATTCTTCTGTACAGTAGTTCCGAATCATTTGGGCGTGTAAAACGAGCGACAAAATTCCTGGTACTCCTTCAGTACACTTGTCCTGACACTAATTAGATAAAATGTTTTTTTATTGGCGGGGCGACGTCTTAAAAAATCAAAATTACGGCACTCAATTTAATTTAAGAAGAATTTTCCTTTAGATACGAATTTTCCCTTAGCTACGAGCAGATTAAACTTTTCCGCTTCTGAGACATAATTCTAAAATTTGTCAAAGAAACTGTAAAAAGTCTTTCTCAATTTCATTACGCAAATAGTTTAATTTTGCTAATGGATTCTGGTGTAAAGTCGACGAAATTTAAATTTTAAATTTCTCGACAGTTGTGCGACACGTGTTCAATTAGGGAAATTTAAAATTGGTCTCACAATCTCATTAGTCGGGCAATTATAATGTAATGTTTTTGGGGGTGGTGGTGGTGGTGGTTCCAGAGAATCCAGAGTTGTTTCGGGAATCAATTTCGAGACCCCGCCATTCTCTCCCAATTAAATTGGTAATAACGCCGGATCGAAAACAGAAATCGATACAAACGAACTCTGAAAATAGAACTCGGTGTCGCCATTTCCAGACAACATATTTTTCAACGTCAGGAAAATGAAATGTCCAATCCATTTTGGTGGAGGGGAATATAAAAAATGGCGCCATTATCGCCGGCGGATGCTACCTATTTCACAACTGTCTGCCCAAGGGTAGCCCTGTTTTATAAATGATGCTCCATTTTACGAAAGTGACAGATGAAAGGAACAAGTCTGACATCGAAATCGGCTGTGTCTGCTCTCTCTTCGAGCCCGGATGAGTAGGACACGACGGACGTGGCGCCACCGATCCCATCCACCTCGAGCCCCGGTGGCGACATTCTCGTCGTCTCCTACTCATCCGTAGGGAAAGTATGGTTATCGGCGGATCTCCTCCTTGGTAACTAGAAAAATTGAGTCTCCGTTGACAACTTGAAGTGAACATCGGGCTAAAACCCCTCAAGCTTAAATGAAGACACTGATCGAACACCTGCTAGTTGATTGGCAATAAATTTCTCTGGAAATGTTGAGCCCATTGCGGCGATACGTGTTACGTGTGCCGGCAATATTGTCACTCTTCGTCTCCTTATTTGCATCGAGCCTGACTTTTGACATGACGACCACCTTAAAATATTCTCCACGATGCTCGGATCGATCCCGAATTCATTTTGGTTGCAGCTAATGGTGGACCGAATTCGACTAAAGTACATGTATATATACGAGTATACGTATACTGGTGTTGGCCAAATAGAAACGAAACTAGTTTTATATAGATGGATTTAGAAACCGAAAAAAGTTTCGCTCGAAATAGCTATCCCTGTGATTTGAAATAGAAATCCACTTGAGGTGACAAACAGTTCCTATTTGCTCCCAAATTAAAGTACTCCGATCTCATAAATTGACGTTATCGTCGTTTCAGAAAATTGTTTCTTGTTTTCGGTAGCAGATGGAACCAGCCAATCAGTCAGATCGATTTTGCAGTCAATCATTATTAAAAAAAAAGAGAGAAAGAAACACAATTTGTCAGATTGGCAACCGAAAAAAATATTTTATTACTTCCAAAAGTTGTACTCCTCAGACCCAAGATTGAACGGTACAAAATAGTTAAGAAAAAAGAAATATTTCGGCTTCAAAAATAATTTTCCATTTCAAAAATATATTCAACTATTTTAGCGATTTTACGGACTTCTTAAGGGGTGGAAAATTAAAATGCCAAATTCCAAATAAATAACATTAAACATAAAAACACATATGCAGAATTATCTTCATCAAATTCTGGGAATTTCGGAATGATTTTCGTTAAGATTGCTGATAACACCATTTCGAAGTAAAATATCCTGCATCCTAAATATGAAGACGATGTACAAAAAACATCCTTAAAAACATTTTTTTAACTTTTTTCAACATCTGCTACAAAATTAACCATTTATTAAGAATAAGTTGGAACAATCAATGGCATCTAAATACTGATAACAATACTAAGTCAAATATTCTTTATATTCTCTAATTCTAAATATTCACGTTTTATGTGGCATTGATCAGTTATAAAGTGTAAAGGCATGATTCTACCGGAAGTGAAAGAATTTTGTATGAGAGACACTGCACCAAAGTGATAACCTAAAATTGCAGTTCCCATTTATGAGCAACCGCTTGTGTCGCCACCATCGCCAGTTTATGTTGGCCAAGCGCGCCCGGGGTTGCCATTGGAGGAACGGTGGTCAGTTACGACTCCAATTTTCAGTGTATTTGATCACGAAAGCCATCAAAGCCGTCAAGGGTCCGGCGTTATCGATTGTTGCAGGCGTCCACACAAAAGAAAAGAGCTTGACCCACACGCTGCTTTTAACAATCTGTTTCTGATGAAACCGACGTGGCAAAGGTCGCCGCAATATTCGAACGAAATTTAGCGAACGTAAAAACTCTCACGCAACCTTATTATACAATGCTCAAAGATATATATATATATATAAAGGAGGGAGGGGAGGGGACAGTCATAAAAAATGTCATTTGACGTTCAGCCCTCCGTGGTGGTCAGAATGGTGGCCGCCTGCATCATTTGTTCACGTCCATCGCCGGTTTGTGCGGAGGACACAGATCAAAAATGAGCCTTCGATAACAGACTAGCTCAAAGAAGGAAGTAAAAAAAGAAATGAAACTAGCCCACTTGGCTGTCGAAGGTCGATCATTCGCTGCATTCGACCATTTTCTGGAACATCATTTACGAAAGTTGACCACTTTGAATTCCCAAGAATTGACAACGTCCATGCTCTCTCTCTTCTAGTGCTACAGGAAGATGGTCAAGTAATCGTATTGGACATCATCGAATTCAAACCTGCCGGTAGATGACGACACGTTCGCAAAATACCATTTCCCTCACGCATCATGTGACCAATCACATGTTTACAGTAATAACTGGCAACGGTCCAATGTCTCACGGACACAATAACATGAAGCTCACCTCACTACAGTATTCAGTGGAAACAAATGTTACGACGCTGTGTTACGCCGTTGATGAGCTATCGAATCCTAGACAATCACAAATATGAGGCGACAGATACATGTGTGGTTCTAATAAATTGTTACTTTAATATCAGTCTTCTTCCGATCAATTGTTGGTAACACGGGTCCCGTATATATTTTAAAATGAGTATTTGTCATCTGTCAATTTGCTTGTGGCATGTTTTCGTGCACGTCCCGGCGTTTTTGGTTGGTTCTATCGTCGTATATAGTGAAAAGCAATCCCTGAGGATTTTCCTGTATTGCTCTCGATCGTTCGTTCGTTCGCCCAGGAGTGTAAATATGTTTGGTGAGAAGACCCCAATACCACGAGTCCCCCCTCCCCCAACTCCAAACAAGGCACGCGTGAGATCTAGCAGATGTCAATGCTATTGGCGGATGTTCGGCCAAGTGACTACGATACGATTATCATTTTTTTGTCGCTTCTTTCGGGGTTTAGCATCGCCACCGAACATTTGCAGTGGAACGCATCGTGTCGTACGGGAAGGAATGCTACGCTTTCATCGCCTATTGAAATCACGGCGCGCGACCCCTTGCTAAATGAAATAACGACTTGAATGGCGAAGCGCCAGGAAAGTCTTGCGCTGCTCCAAGCATAACATCGACTTCCTCCTGCGACCACCAACGAACTTAGTTGCAGTTAGTCGAAATAAGTTTGGTGGCAGATTGGAACCGTTCTGGTTGACACGATACCCTGAGACGATCACCAAAAAAGGAAGATCATGTTTCAGGTCACTTAGGGGCACCACTACTTCTGGTGCATGATCATAACACCTCTAGTGAGCAACTGAGAAACTCTAGTGAGCAACTAAGCAATGGGACTGAAGCTAAGTATGGAACTGAGCAAATAAAGTGAGCAACTCTAGTGAGCAACTGTGTAGCTCTGGTGGCCAACTGAGTAACTCTAGTGAGCAACTGAGCAAGTTTGGTGAGCAACACAGTAAATCAAGTAATCTCAACTGTAGCTCTAGTGAGCAGAGTATATCAATAAAGCCATTAAGATTTGGTTTGTTAAGGAGGTTCACCAGCATTTCTGCCCTAAAACCCCCAGTGGGCGACACGATAAATTTGTCTCGCCTAGTTCAGACTAGTTAGTATGGATCTTTAACGTGTACCTGATATCGTACAGGCAAGGGTCCACCGTTTTGCTTCTATTCCGAAGAAAGTCTCAAACCCGAATTTCTCTCCAGAAAAATTCCGAAAGCTTCGGCCGGGATTGAGCCCACGATTTCGAGAGTGTCTCGGGGTGCGACTGTTTCTGGTTCGTTTCCCTCACATAGTGCCTAAGCACCAAGATAGGTACAGGACATCATGTAGTGATATTACACTACAGTAAATTATAAAAAAAATATGGTTGCAATTTCAAAAATTCCGTTCCCCAAGTAAGCTCAAGACACGGTTCTCGCCCATCAAAGAAGTGACAGAGTAGCTGTCACTCGTCTCTACCATCCACATGTCACACGCGTGTCCAATTGATTGGCCGGACGGTCTCACGACACTAGATGGCGTAAGTCCAAACCTCTTGGCTAGTTTGGAAAGGCTCCATTCTCCCCTCCCCCTCCTCCCCACACTCCCCGTTGAACGCGTGCCATCGAGGTGGCCATGCCCCGGCAAACGCGTGCATATGGGATCCGGCGCGCGCCAACACACTTCATTGTTGTTATCCTTTTCAACTAATTTCTGATCGGCGGGCGCGTTTGGAATTGATGGCGGGCGTCGTGAGTAGCGGTAGATGGCGCGGGGGCGTGATTCATAATCGCCGAGGCAGCGCACGTTCCTCCGATGACATGTTTTGGTGACCCCTGGTGCCACCCAACACCGACGGTTTGTGAATTCTATTAGCGCGCGCGTAGCTCAGGCGTGCGATAAATTCTAGTTTCGTGTTACTTTGCCTCCTCCGTGTTAGTCACCTGTTTACCCCCCGACATTTCCCAGTCCCCCCTATCCTCACCACTCCCTGGGAAGCGACTCCCCCAATCGACACACTCTATCGAACTGGGGGTTGCTGCAGAGAGAGAGAGCTCTTTTCAATCCGTTCACCCACTTCGACGAGTATTTCGGCATAAATACCAAACGTTGCGGAGAATAATCAGGATATTATCAGTGGACGTGACTTGCATTTGTAGTTCGCGACGACCGTGCTCAAAACCAGCGCACTCGTACGCGCTCGTTCCTGACACCCGCGGCTTTGCCAAAAACTGGGCTCTGACTCCGACCCGATCAAGTTCTAAACCAGAAATACAGAATATTAAAAAAATATGTATATTAAAAAAATTAGTTTAGAGTTCTTCGCAAAATTAATTCGTTACCGCTATTTTGATTCTTATTGTTCCCCAATAGTGCAGTCCAATTCAATGTATCACACCGACGCGTGTTCGATTCCCGACGTCAGCTCTCGTTTATTCGATTCGGGTACTGAAGTAGTATAAAATATGCCAACCTCGAATAGAGATCAAGTAGAAGCGTAGAATCTCCTGTAGTGCTTTAAAGCAAAGCTGTTGTTTGATGTCGCTCCTTCGATAGCTCACGAACGGCGTAGCGCAGCGCCACGAAATTTACACTGTATGTATTGTAGTATCGCATCTTATAAGATTCGACTGATTTCAGGTCTTTATGTTGTTTCGGTCATTCCATGCTCCTGTCTGTGATTTGAGAGCTTACCAACGGCGTAACGCAGAACCATGAAATTCACATTGGATGTAGTACCTCAAAATCTACGATTCTACTGATTTAAGACTCGTCTGATGTACGACTCGTCGTGGCGCAGTTGGTTTAGCGACTGACTGTGGTTTCGGCGGTCCCGGGTTCGATTCCCGGCGCGGG
>JAQGBY010002403.1:0-23267 GCA_034698785.1 Mycogona germanica
CTTAACTGGTCGTTTGACCCCCGCCATAGGCCCCATAAGGGGCTGCTTGTGGGTATATATTGTAATTGTAATTGTAACCCTGAAATCGAATTCAAAATGGTTGAGCAAATCGGTGACAAAATCGCGCGTCCGAACACACTCGACACCTCTCATGGAACTGCTAAAGCAATGGAAATCACACTGCAAATTGGTCACCTCAGGTGACTACATTTCTTAAAGGAGGTTCGAATCAAGTCCGATCAATTTGCAGTGCAACCACAAGCGGGATGACGTCAAAACCAGTCGTCAACCACACCAGGAATGTTTTAATAAACTCGATCGTCACTTGCTACAAGAAGTGAACATGCGAGAGAGCTAATGCCATAACGTGTGCCATATTATTTATTGGCCGTGCAGTTTTTCCTGTCCACACACACCGCAGGCGCCAATTCCGGGTCACGTCCACCACACTGCACCAACAAAAACCTAATGCCAATACAAATACATGCCACATCAGCGCAAAAAGGATAGAAAGAAAAGTCCTCCTCGAAGACATTTTCTGGAGAACGCTTTTCCTTTCCATCTTTTCAACTGCATTGGCGAAACATTACGAGTAAATATTTAGCACTGAAATAAAACTGAGCTTGACGGAAAATTTATTTTTGAAATGATAGTTTTAACGTACAATAACTTTTGTCCCCACCCTCTCCACTCATCCCTCGACGCAACAATTCGTCCAAATTGGAACAACCAACAGGTGTAACTTGCGTCAATTTGAACAGACATATTCGAGTAGCGATTTCCTCCAGAGTCCTCCGGGGGCACAATTCAGTTTTGTGGTACGGAGTTGACGTACAAGCTTTCGTCTATGAATGATCTAAGAGGATGTCCAGTTTGGATAGGAGTGGGGTGTCTCAGGGGGACGCGACCCCTAGAGTTACCACAGGAGACCTCTGAAAAACACCGTCTATATATGTAACCGCAACGTACTGATAAAAATACATGTACACGAAATTAAAACAAGCCGCCCCAATGAGCACACATTACGAAGGCAAATTGATTGCAACCCCAGCTGTCAAATTGCCATCATTACAGTGTGTAATTTATTTAGAGGGGTAATGCACTGAATTGGGACTGCACTAAATTGCGCATAAATATAAAAAAAATGGAGGTAAATAAATGATTTACTCAACCAGACAATTTCGGACAAATAAAGTATAGTTAGCAATCTTAAAATATACCTAAATTTATATGCAAAATTCATTTTCCCAATTCTATAAGACCAATCTTTTGGAGACACGAGACTTGTGTCAAACACAATTAAAACGTCAAAAATAAACTCCTTTATAGGAAGATTGCCAGGGATTTAAATATTTTATTCATTCATTTTCTTTCGTCAATTCATGAAGCACATGAATTTTTTGTTGGGCTAAACCACGCTAAAAAAAAATTAAAACACCCGAACCCCAGCAGTATCAATATTAATATCCTAAAATTGATTTTTACTTTAAAAATGAAAAAACCATTTTGTCTTGGTAGCCAGGATAAGTCGAAGTTCTTGACAAATTAATTAGCACAATACAAAACTCAAACATACTGTTGACCTTTAGTCATGAGTGACCTATATCAAGAAAAATGAATGAGGAAAATTGTTCAAAAGAAAAATGGATTTGCTTCGACCAAAAAAGTAATTAACAAAGAGGTAGGGAGGAAGGGAGAGAATGCGTGGAAATTCTTATCGTGTTTACGCTTGAAATATATGGCCTAGAAACGAAAAGAAATGATCTCTCAACCTGTAAGCAGTGGAATGAAGGGCAGGCTACCAACCCCTCCTACACAGGTGACCGGAATTGTTCTCTGGTTCAGATCCGCGCGTCATTTAACGTAACCGTCAAAACAAAAAAAAAAACAGCGGAAATTTCGGTACCCGGAACAAAAAACATATGTGGGTCGCTGCGAGGGGTTGACTTTAAATTGCACACAGTCCTACACACACACAAAAAAATAAAATCTGTAGTGACCATTGATGGGGTCGGATTCAGACAGCAGGGCTTATTAATCGCAATGGAATTAATTATTACGTGACAGTTGTTCGCTTAAGTCGACACAAAATGTGATGATCATATCGATGGATGTTGTCCAGCGTTCATTCTGAAACAGATTCGCTTCTTAATTTTGACTCAAGTGGACAGCTTTCGAATATGGACGCGAAGGTATTAACCGCCACACGAATGCAGGAATGCAGACCTACGAGTATAAACAGTGTGGTAGGTGCTGGTGGCGCATGACTTTAAGCAATATTAGATCTCAGAGAATCTGAATTCATTGTTCTCGAATGTGACTTCGACCCCGGGGCATCTTCCGATACATATAAGCAAAGTCACAAAATAAAATTTACACAGTCGTCTAGAGTAGTCTGAGGTCAAATGGAAAGTAAACCTAATCAATTACCATAATACTGTAAAGCGTGTACTGTACTAAGTTTTTGCATTCAATATAAAATACAAGAACTTATTGTGTATATGTGATCAATTCTGCTTCAGATCTCATTTCTAAGAAACTAACTATCAAAACCACTTCCGGAAAAAATATTAAAGAGTGGTTCCATTCAATATTGGCACTACCATTAACAAATGAAAATATTAATTTATTTAATTATATACATGTACTGTAATATTAAGATGTCATTAATCATGCGAACTGGACATGAATGGAATGTCATATACATTAAATAAATATCAAATAACACCAACAATAGTGTTCACGAAATTAAATGTTACTGAAACTGTGTATTAGCATATAACCGTAAATATGCAAGAATGTCCCTCCCGATAGATTGACTAGTATTTCTGGTTTATCGAATTTGCAAAATCAGTACTGTACAGCAGCGCACGCAATTTTATTAATAGCTCAACACATGTCCGACCCGAACAACTGTAACTAGGCTTCTATTTCTTTCCAAATAAATGACTTGTACCAGCCCCCACAAAGAAAACTGAATAATAGGCATAGATAATTAAGTGTGGGAGTATTCATTAATCTCGCTGTAGAAAAAAAATCCAGGCAAATACGCAAACAGGATATTAAATTTCATCGTGGCCAACCAAACAGAACAGTCTCATTCTTTTTTATTGACCACTCTCCTCATTGAAATCGGTAAGCCTAAACAAAATTGCTCTTTCAAAACAGAATGTCACGGTCAAACTTCTGCAGGCTTCAATCTCTGGAAGTTTTCGTACTGGGGCAACTAATTGACCGCCGGCATTTCACCAATTTCGACACAAAAGACTTGACTTTTTAGCTACTTATTCAAGTTGTTGCGGGTTCAGTACTTAAGTACAGTACAAGCTTATTGCTTCAAGTTGCTAGAGATATTTCAAATGTGGGCAAATTGTTCTTTGAGATCGTGTCCATCGCGAGCGATACAGATCACGTGTTCGAATCTTATTAAAAATGAAACGTGCCCTCTCAAGCACAATTGAGGTGGTGGAATTGTCATTCGAGAGCGCCTCGTGTTTTCTTGTCAAAAGCACGGACAAGCGGCACGTGCCGATTCTGTTCAATGTCTAAACGCACCATACTTGGCCCGTGTGACCAGGATATTACTGCACTCTCCATTTTCGCCACTCTCGATAAAGTTTACCAACAATATTGGTTTTAACCAAAATAAAATAAAAAACTGCCTAGATAAAGTAACCGCTTCCAACGCCATTAAAATAGTGGCGAATCTTTATCTTTTAAACATTGCCGGTCCTTATTTTAAATGAACTCGACGAATTTGCATCCTTGCCCTTCCAGTTTGGCCAGGTTGAAACTGGCATTCCCGTACACGGAACCACTTCATCACTCAACCTTATCTCGACCAAAAATAGTGGCGGAAAGCAGCGACCAACCAAATCGTAAACGCTATCGGAACACTCCCAAGACATGACCGACAAATTATTGTGTCGAAATGAAGATCAACCAGAGATTTATTATTACACGGAACATATTAAAACAGACCGTTCATCAACAGAACACGTACAAGAGATACACAAGTGTACATTTCAGATACAGGTTTGGAATATCCTCAAGGCCAAACCAACAGCTCGATGAGGTCGGTCAATCAACATAACATTTTTTCATATTGCTGTGTATTGATTCGACAACAGTCCACCAGAAAGGACGAGATCTTTTCGCGAATGTTTTATAACGCTATAATTGGAAAGCAAGCAAAACTCATTGACTCATACATACACGCCTCTTGACATCTCAGAATACGAATTGCCAGTTTCTTATTTTTCGCTCAACCGCTGGCTGGTGACAATGTTCGAAACTAGTGGGACTCATAATTGGTATCATAACTCACTCGAAATTGTAGACAGTGTAAATGTAGGAGTCTATTTTCATGAGAATGATGTTCTGTCTGGAAATGCACCAAGTCATCCATCCATCTATCTAGGTTCTTTTATTTTACTCCTCGACTTTTTAATTGCTTGTTTGGGATCGCATTTGAAGAACATTTTCGGCGTTTGACTAGTCGTATCAGATGTGATTAAATAGACTGCATGAAGAGAAGTTGGTGAAAGGCATATTAGAAAACCGAAACAAGACAATTTGTTTTTGTAGAGAATGTACTACAGTCTAATAGATAAATGGAGCACAAGAAATTATTATAGACCGATCATGCAATCAACCCATGATCCGTTTTTGATAGAGGATTGTAGTCAATTAAATTATGTCAACATTATTATTGGAACCTCGTTCTGGCAAACCGAACAGTAGAAGAAACATTAACGTCGCACTATCGTTAATATCAATGCAGGTCAGACGTAGGCCCCCAAGAAATAAAATCACAACTAATTAAGTAAATCAACTTGTTGGGTCTGGAATTATTATTCCAGAGGCTTAATAAGGATTTGACGGGAAAGTGGTTATGAAAAGTGGGTAGGAGGGGACGGGTTTATTTGTTTTCTATTCGCGCATGGTGAACATGTCACATTTGAACTATCCATTTGGGTCTTTCTGAGGTGCGATGTCGTTGACACTACACCGTCCAGTACCGTATCAGAAGAGAAAATACACGCCCATATCTTTAAGAATTCGGATTTGGTCCTTCACAAACACGGAGCCGCCCCATTTGTTTCTATGGGAGGCGGAATACGGCTAGCGGGAAACTTTTATTTGCGCCTCCGCACAAAGGCGCTTACTTGCACACAAACAACCTTGAGATGCGTCGAGCACTTAGGAATTGGGGACAGACATATTTTCTCCAACACTCACTCAATATTTCCTTCCTTCTGGTGGCGTGAGGTTCCTCGGTGTAGACCCATTCGAAGTCGTTGCGAGACACATGGGCGCCCATGACTGCTGGCAAATGATATTCACCGGGGAATGAGGCGGTCTTGGGTCGATCTCTCTCTCTCGCTCGGTCCTAGGGCTTCTCAAATCTGGCTGCGTGCATCTGCGGAATTCCCACTGACGCCAGAACCGGAGCGATATCCGAAAACGCGGTTTTAATTGGTTACCGACACAGCTTTCAATAGCGACAAACTCTCATGAAACACGCTGCACAGAAATGTTCCGTAGAAAATAATTTCGCATCCGCCCTCCACAAATTACCGGTGATTAGCCTATTTAGCGCTGACAGCGCCCCACTACGACAGACACGCCAAACTGATGACGTCGGATTTTAATGTTGTGCGCCCAGTGACTAACGGCCCACGGTAACGCGACAGTCGACTGCGACACTAGCGGTGATGCCATCGCGGATTCTCTATCATCGTCACGGCCACAAGTTCGGCCCTTCACCGAGAACGATGAGCTATTTTCAAATGGGGTATTATAATGACGTCACCAATACCAGGTATACAGAATTCGATGTTTTAAATAAATGATTTACACTTTGCCTAACTTCATTCTTGCCTTACTTTCAACTTGAATAAGTATATTTTCTATAATCGACCACGGCGATGATAGTTACGCATTTTTGAAATATATGTAAACATTGCGCTAAGGCCTTTCTAAAAATGGGCGACCAAAGAAATGCATTAACTTAGTAGAGTACAGAATTTAGTTTCACGCCTGAGATCGGACATTTATCTGGCCGATTTTCGTCATGAAAATACAGAAAGCCTTATAAACTCGAGGTTTCTGATCAAAACAGTCAATGTCGGAGGCTTTGCTCATGGGTACTTTTCGTATCAAAATATGTTTGCTCGTTTGACATCTGTAAAAAGACGTCAACTAAAAGTGGATTCTACTGTTCTCATATCATTGCCCTAAAAAAACCGCTAGACCTATTGCGTCACCAGTCACACTGAACAATCTGATACGAATTATGAATAAGTGCGTTGAATTGCGGGTGATGTTTCCTTACTTCACGCACTTCCGCTAACGTATAATTACATATACTTCTATCTATCACAATCCGAATCGACTAGGCCAGTGCGAATGAAGCGTAGTGGTCACGTGACCACCAACCAACTGCCGCCTGGAAACACCCTCCCCAACAGGCATAACGCCATCCCCAATGACATGACGCGCGATAGTTCCTAGAATTCTTCGCGATACCATCGCCACCACCCTGTAGCGTTCGTCCATATCGATGGCGTTGACTCTTTAATCGATAGTAAGAGGGCTCTGCCTGACTATCGCCCATTGTAACTCACTCTTCGAGCCACCATATTGGATTTTGTGTATTGCCAAGATGGCGTCGTCGGATGTTGTTACCGAAATCGAAATTCAGTCGGACATCCAGGAGATTGAGATCGAAGCGATCGCCGTCGAGACGGTGGAGACGACAATCGACGGCGGCGGAGGGGACGGCCAACCGATGATTGCCCTGCAGCCGCTGCCGGACCGTGAGGAGATCATCCTGCAGACTCAGGAGGAGATCGTGGGCAGTGCCGAGGCGCTGGAGGGCTACGACCAGATCTCGGTTCCAACCGGGGTGCTGATCGAGACCAGCCCCGGCACGTCCGGCAAACGGGGCCGGCGCGGCAAGAAAGGCGGCGGCAAGGGTGGCGGCAAACAGATCCAGATGTCTGGCAACGACCTCACCTTTGAAATGGACAGAAACACGCGCAAATGGGAACAGAAACAAGTCCAGATCAAGACCCTGGAGGGCGAGTTCTCAGTCACCATGTGGGCTTCGGGCAATGACGACGGTAGGCAAAATTATTTTTTTTATATGTGGAATGGATCCCCCAATAGCTGGACCGCCCCTTATTTTTGTGCCGCTTAATTTCATGCATTTTTTAGTTTTGGATCATTTTTTGGGGGTGTCGACGCGCATTGGGTCGACCGTGTTCGGGCTTGCGCTCGTCTGTGTTGACCCTGGCGTCGTGACAATCTCCGCGCGGGCTGGGGCCGATGCCCATATAGCCGTTGGGGCCGACGGGAATCGATTTGGGGGCTCCATCACGTCGATTAGACTATCCCGCGGGTCGTTTCATGTCAAAGTTTAGATTTGCGTCGGCCATGAATGAACACATGGGCGCCGCCATATTCAGCAATATGGCTTCTTTCTCACAATGGCGGACAGCAGCCATTTTGGAAAGGAGCCGTTCCCAAGTCCGCTGGCCAACGATCTGCACAACTATACTAGAGCGGCCCATTGCCTCTAGCTTCACCGCCGAGCCCGTTACCGTTGGCGACAAACATGTCGGCTGTCAGATTTATCACCGTAGACTACTAGCGCCTCTCGCGGTCGTCTGTGCAAAAATGACGCCATGGTGGTCGCCCAGAGTAATTCATCGAATTTTAATACTATGTTTTCATATCTATGGTCAAACCAGACGCTGGAAATCCTATTTAACTCCATCGAGTTTCCGCCAATTTTAGCCAATATTTTTGGTTTTTTTATTGCCAGAAAAGAAAATGAGATGTGTGGTCGTTGTTTTATCGTGGTTTTGTTTCGATTTGGAACAATAAAATGTTGTTTTGTTGACTGCGCAAGTCGGGCTTTTTTGCATCTCGGTGAAATAAACGACGCGCATAATATGTATGATACCCCATTTTCATTGTTAACTTGTGCTGGAAAGAAATGGAGGGGCGTTAAGTTATTCAGATTGACTTCTGCGATGCAATATTCAGCATTCACCTAAAATGCTTAACGCCCCCTATTTCGAAGGTTTTCAAAGTTGAGATGTAAACGCTCCCAATTAGGAAGCGAAATGCGACATTAAATGAGAACCGTTGGGGGCACATGCTTGTCCCAAATGTTGATGTCAACAAGTCGCAGGTGGCTATTTTTCGGGTTCTCTTTTGTTGACTCAGTCAACTGCCATACTATGATTATGACTGAGAAGATTTTCAAAGGTGACCCTTTGCTACGCGCAACTTGTGATGCGCGCTTGTTGATTGGGCACTCTGAAAAACGCAGAATAAAACTTAAATTAAATTAATTTGGAGCTGAATATTGGCTGTCAAATAAACGATTCACCGGTTGCGATTAAGTTCAGTGTCCGGTGACAAGGAAATAATTTTTTAATGATTTTGTTTTCGCCAAGTAGTGGTCCGGATGTTCACAATACTCGTTTGTTTATGTAACATTTTAAGAAATTTGTAGACAATTTCAAGAGATGTAAATTTTCTTAGTCGTTGATTATCTTTCTAATTACAGAGTATTAAATACAAATTAAATTTTGCGGACATGTGAATTTTGGCGAAAGTCAAAATAAAAAAGGTGTCTCATAATTTAATGAAGCTGGTTATTTTTCAAAATAATTATCCAGCGTGACTGCTTGGTTAATGGTTTAAATTTCAAATAAAAGTTTGTTCTTGTTAAAAAGTAATACACAAAATAGCGATTGCCGTCTACCAATATGGCGTTATTTTGTGTCGTCAGTTGATTTTTATCTAGACTTCAAATCGTTATTAAGCGGTCATTGATACCCGACAATTTATTTCTACATTTCACTCTACTCGTGAATTTCTTTTGACTGGAACACTTGTAATATATGTGGCCATGTGCAAGCCCCCTACCCAGTGATGGTTTTTGTCCTAGCGCTCGTCACTCCTCGCCCTAATGCGTGTTAACGACGTTATTTCAGGTGGCGAGGACGCGGTACCAGAACCAGATCCGGATTACACAGAGTACATGACTGGCAAGAAAATGCCGCCAGGTAGCATCCCTGGAGTGGACCTCAGCGACCCCAAACAGTTGGCGGAATTTGCAAAGTGAGTGTGAAAAGTTAGTTCGCTGCGCTGCCGTCAGGCCAGCCAACGAAACAAACAAACCGGAAAAAATAATGTTTATAATACAAATCAGCAAAACCACCTGAATTTTTTCAATAAACAAGATCCACACCTGCAATTTTTCAATAAACAAAATGAACAATATATTAATTCTAGTTTTAAAAAATTCAAACAATAAAGTAAGGGGAATTGCAGAGTATTAAATACCAATTAAATTTTGCGGACATGTGAAAAGGCGAAAGTCAAAATAAAAAAGGTGTCTCATAATTTAAGAGAAGCTGGTTATTTTTCAAAATAATTATCCAGCGTCATCGTTATCCAGATCACACAATAACATGTTTATGCCCTCCTGATTGAATTCCGGAAGATTACTTCAGAGAAGTTTACTACTTTTTTAATCGGGTCCTTTTGTGAATTGCCTTATTCGTTTTTACAGGCCCATCGTACTGCCCTACGACAGGATGAAATCTCGGAAGCAGACCGACGACGTTGCCAGAACCATCGCCTGTCCACACAAGGTATTCTCGTAGAACGTTGGGTACTTCCCCTCCACCCCCATAAACTCACAGTGTCTTCGATCAGCTTGTCTTATGTTACAAGTTTCGATGACGCCAGATTATCTTCTGCGTTTTCGTCGTTCCTCCTCGCACAGGATTTTATCGAGAAACATGAACTTCGGGACAGACCGAACGAAAGAGACGAACACGAGTGGCGGACTCGTCTGTTAATTATATATTTTACTATTAGTTAAGGTCAACTGGTAATTGTGAAAAATACGGTTTCGATAAAAATCGAATAATAAATCGAAAATAAAAATCAATTTCGAATAAAAGACCTCCTACTTAATTCCTTCGTGAATAAACACATTTTCACTAAATTTAAACATGTCAATTGCTTTCAATAGGCTCTTGGTTTGAGCATCTTTCAGAGGAAATATATAGGGAAAATATGATTTTTGAGGAAACATATGAGGAAATATGATTTTTGGTATGAGTCAGATATACACTGCACCTCTTTATACAAGCTAGTGCGGCCACTTATTTTACTCTTTGTATAATTTCCCAGATATCGAAATTACAAACACCCCTCAGAAGATGAACCAACAATCCAATACCGATATCTTTCCTACGATCTTCCAACAACTTCCATCTCAATATTGGCAGCATATCTTGTAACACTGTCCTTTCGACCAAATCTAGAGATAACAAACTAGCAGTTCTTCATGGATCATTTCAATTATCCCTTTCAGCCCTACATGGTGTGGATCCCAAATTGAGCTAAAGTATTCAAGCGATGGTCTGGCCAAGGGAAAGTAGGACACAGAACACATAACTGTACCAGTCATTTGTAGCAAAGGAATCTTGGATCTGGTCGCAGCTGCCATTTTTTATACACCAATTAGCTATAAAATTGCGATTCTTCTGAAGTTTTCCCCTAGTCCCGATCACTTCATTTTCCCTGTGTAACATTCAATTGAAGGATCGATGAGCGATCAGACAGACAAATTCAGTTAGGGAAGATATAACCGTTGTCAATGCCTGTATAGATGTTAATGAAAGTCGGCACATAAATACCAACGCTTACGAATCAATAGCTCTAAAGATTTCCATTCCTGGAGATGCACTGACGTTGGACGGGACTTTATGTGCAGGGGATGGGTGCTATTTTGAAAGTTACATGTACCTAGACTGTGTTTTCTAGTCTAAATTTTCTATTCTCATTCCTAACACGCACAGGGCTGCTCGAAAATGTTCCGTGACAATTCGGCGATGAGGAAACACCTGCACACCCACGGACCACGGGTGCACGTCTGCGCCGAATGTGGCAAGGCTTTTGTCGAAAGTTCAAAATTAAAACGACACCAACTAGTCCACACTGGAGAGAAACCATTCCAGGTTGGTCTCTACGTTATATTTTATACATTTGTTTATTCTAGGAGAACATGTCTGTTGGATCAATGGATTGCTTTGGTTCGAGGAAGTAAAAAAAAATGGAAGGAGGTTTATTAGCTTTCGACTGATTCCCGGACTGCGCCCTCTGATTCTCAGGAACGGCATCAGAGGACGTAATTTATTTTCATTGCCAAAGGTCATATTGGGCTGCTATCGCAATATTAACTGATCAGAGAAAATCTTGTGACGGGCGGCGTTGAGCTAATAACTTGACACTTTTCTCTTTTTAGTGCACATTCGAAGGATGTGGTAAAAGGTTTTCGCTCGATTTTAATTTACGAACGCACGTGAGGATTCACACTGGCGACAGGCCCTACGTCTGTCCGTTCGACGGATGCAATAAGAAATTTGCGCAGTCGACAAACCTAAAATCGCACATTCTTACTCATGCAAAAGCCAAGTAAGCATTGCCCATTTTTATGAAAACGTACGTACCGGTATTGTATAAATTACTCATTATCTCAACCCTTTCTGTTCCACCAGTCGTTCCCTTCCCTAACTTCCCAATCATTATCATTATCTGAATCTATATTACATTGTGGCTCAGTTGGTTGGAAAACTGACTTGAGGTACGATGATCGCTGGTTCGATTTCCGACGCGGGCTCTGGTTTATTCGATTATGGGATACTGGTTTGCTAAATTGAAAGTTGAAATGTTGCAAACGTCTCTGTTCTTCTTTTTTTACAACAAATTAATACAGTGTAGTTGCCGTTCAATTGTATCGGCTTTTGGGGATTACAATCGATTCATTCAGAACAATTTTCACCTAACCTTCGGGGGAGGGCACACCCTTGTCGATGTAGAAACCGTTGCCTAACTTTTTCTCACATCTGTTTTGTGTGCCCCCCTTTTTCAGAAACCAGCGTTCATCGGCCGCCGAAACAAAAGTATTCGTTTTTGACGACCAAGACTAGATCGGCGAGCCTAAGCGGGCCACCAAACACGACGCCACTCAACAACTGTGCACACATGGACATAGAAAAATGAGACTTACGTGTGGTGGTGGTGAAATGAATGATGAATATAGAAGAAGTGAAAAAAAAACAGTCCCAATTGCGACACGGCGATCGAAGCACGCGTCCCGCCGTATTGTCTAGTTGGAGGACGCAGAGTTGTACAAAATATATCTCCCGAAAGAGAAACTGGACAAACAAGTGTGGTTGTGCTGTCAAAGACACGACGCGGACACCGCAAAACATTTTTCCCCCCAAGCCCCGGTTTATCCCCCCTCGTCCTGAACCACACTTTCGCTGTTCCACCCGCCATTAATTTTCGTCAACTATTTTCGGAACATCTTTTTCGTTTTCGGACTGCCGTGAAAATACTGTCCGGTTTGTCAGGACGTCGATCGATAACCTTGAAAACTCCACATGAATTAGAAACAAAAAGTGGCGATGTTTCTTGGGGCGATACTGGTGATGCCGGATTCTTTGTGACTGAAGAAAATAATGGCTGGTTTTGTTCCCATCAGAGATTTTCTCGGTGACGTCAGCCGCGATCACCAAAAAATGGTACTGCCCTCTGCCGGCAGTGAGACAGGATCCTGATGGTGCGCGATCGGAAGAAGAAATTATTGTGAATCCGGTAGACGGGACTTGTGGGAGGGGCTGAGCGCCATCTGACGGCGGCTGAACGTGGTCAAAAAAAGATGTGTTTGTCTCCAACCCCAAAAAAAATCTGTGCGGGATTTTTTGCTCACAGCTTGCCGATTTCTAACATGTTTTTAGAGTTTCTCTTTTAATTTCTTGTCGTCTCGCCAAGCTCTCTAACCCGTGAAACGTTTGTCGGTGTTTTTATGTCATGGATTTGTGTGGTCAAAATGGGTGCACCCTGGCGTAAAGATATGTACGAGCCGAACCTGTGGCGCCACCTACGTTGGATCGTCATTATTTGCCCGCAGAGCTTCGGCACATTTTCAATACTGTTAAATTTAAAGTACGATTCGTATCGCCACAAATTGGAGGACACGTTATTTATCGAAATCAGTTTTTTCAACTCCCATTTCTGTTTGCACCGAGCCATTTTCGAAACTGGACGATTGTAATTTTGAGTTGGTTGATAGAAACTCCTCCAGGTTGATTTGAAATAATTTTGTGATTCTCGTCTAGTTACGTAATTGCTCTCTGTCAATAAATGACTTTAATTATTTTCACCGGTTTAAAATTAAATACAATTTCTGCAATCTATGTAGAACAAGTTTCGTTTATGGATTAGCGACGAGTTAATTTTGTAGTGGAGCTGGATTTTCTATGCCAGAAATTGATTGGAATTCTTAACGCACTCTTGTTTGAATCTTGCACATCTTTGGCTCCAAAACTTTTAGCACCATCTACCGGGCAACTCTGTAACGACATGTCTTTTGACTATGTGGGTTGTCCAAAGCACAATAAACGTTTGTTTTGTAAGTTGTCGTCTAAATTTGCTAAATTTGAATTTGTAAAATATAAGTTTACCTTGCACCTAATGGGATGCAAACAAACAAATTGTATTCTAATGCTACCAGATCTTAACTGCTGATCGAATTGTTGGAGGCAATTTTACAAATTGATCAATGTAACCCTGATGAAATGTCACACCTAGAGCGGGACATTATTTTCTAGCTGTTTGTGTAGAGTTGCTCGCTTTATGGTGCATCAAGAATCGCGGCCAGACATTTTCTTGCAAAGTATTCAGAACTCCTATTCAAAAAAGCATAGATCTGTTCACCATGTTAGAATGGATTTTTGATCATATTTACGTGTTCACTGTGGTAACCCCTCTCTGTTAGCATTTTGTCATTTCTTTCCAGATTGACTCGCACCCCACCTTAAAAATTCATTTTCCTCTGGTTTGGCTGCCGCCACATAAACGAATTAATTATTGGGAACCGGATTTTTATGTGCAATTTTACACCAGGATTTTGAAAATGTTCTTCGGTTATTTTTTGCTCCAAACTGTGATTTCGCCGGTCACGGCGCCGTGCCCGAGCAAGAAAATTAGCTTATTGGACTAAAAATCCGGTCTTAACAAATGACTATCTGAAATTACAACAAAGAAAAAAAACGTCCCAAACGGCTAGTCATTGTATTCTGTTTGATAACTTACTGCATCACGAGTACGAATACTGTGAACTTTCTCGGAAACTCGTTGGCAGTCTTAAACTATTCGCTCTCGAGTTGCGGTGTGTTTGCCCCTTTTTGCATTTTTTAGACAAAAAATTGTGATGCAAATATTTGATTAGAAGACAGTCTAGATTTTCATTGGCTTTTGTCGGGTTGCTAAATGTTTTCGAGTTTGGTAAATGTCATTTGATGGGAAGTAATTTGAACGAATTTTTGTACTTTACATTTTCTAAATAATTTCAAACACTTCGGCTACCCTTAAGCCTGGTGTATTTATTTTGAAATCTGATCCAGTAGAAGACATTTCGTGTTTTTATTAAAGTGCCAATTGCGTCATTGCATGTCGTTGGTTTCAAACCAGACTGCTTATCATATAATACCTTAGAAAGCAAGGACTGCACAAAAATGTCTTAAAAATCCAGTTAATTCGACTTGCTCGTCTTAAAATCTAAGAACCTGAAGATGTTGAAATTGATCAGTTCAAATCCTTGATTTAATGCCGGATCCCAAACATATTCCAACCACATTGAATTTCTGGTTCCCATCCATTCTCACGCCATCATTTGATATCACCGTTTTGTCAATACTATTCTATCTCATCGATTCACCACTTTCACTGCATCTGTGGGGACGAAGAAAAAAAATTCTCCCGAGTCTTGATAAGCGTCGTTTAGCCGGTTAACGTGGCTAAAGTTGTGTATAAATCATTACAGTGTACGCAAGCAAATGGGCATTTCTCACGCCTGTTGTGCTGCTGCCTAACTGTTTATGTTGTATTTTTATTTAAAAAAAGTAAATTTACATTTGTATGATATGTTTCCTAGTACCGTTAAATTGTTTTTATGCTCTCATTTTTGTCAATGTGGTCTTGCTTTTTTATTATTTTAAGAAAGCATAAATATGGTCCTCAAGAAACGTTTTCAATAACCAAGGTACCGAAGAAAAACCTCATCCTATCAGATGACATCTGAAAGCTAAGCACTTTCTTAAATATAATTTGATTAGTTTATATTAGGACGATCGAAGCTCCGTCTTGCGTTCGTTTATACCCATTCGGAGAAACAGAGTAAAATTTTATTTGATGTCCCTGGCCTTTGTGAGAAATCCCTGCCTTGTACCCCCCGGTTGTAATTAATCAAATATTTTTCAAACTACTGCGGTCACCTTTAGCATTACCCGTATCCTTTCTGCTGATATGACATAACCTAGGACATTTATGTTCTTTTTACGTTTGTTGTGGGGTCTTACCAGAAGCAGGCCCTGGCCAACCAAGAGTTCAGAGATTGGGGACAGAACTGTAGGCCCGAATGGATTGATTGGCTGTTCGGATTGTTGACACGTCTACGCCTGCCTCAGTCATTATCTCGATAATTATAGCGGCCGTGCGGAGCCATTTCTAAACATTTTACGACTGCTCTCTTGTCGTCGACCCGAACGACTATTGCGACATTTAAAAATAAATATATATACACACACGTATATTGGGTGCAGTTCAATCGGTAGTCACAATCGGCCCACTATGTGTGAACGCGATGGTCAGATCTGCGAGGGACAATAAAATTGTTATAGAGTTGACAGACATTTTTGAGCCCACACCTAAGTTATGTAACTCACGTTGGTTGATTAAGATAATTTTTCTCATTTCTTTGGGCCAACCATAATTCTAAATCGAGAGGGTACAGAAACTCCAGTTGTGATATATACACTTCAGTGAATTAAAAAAAATCATAATCAATACTACAATTTTAAAAATGTTATCTGTCAAGACTCTGTATTTGAATCTACAGGTTGAGGGTTCAAATTTTTAAAAAGAAAAATGCAATTGAAACAAATTGGTTCCAAATAGGCATGTATATAAACAAGGTGAACCTGAAAATATGGACCACTTTTATTATTTTTAACAAGTCTGTCAAAAATAGTCCGATTATTATGAAATCTGGTGACAAAACTGATTACACTTTTTGAATTTCGAGTCCCAAATTTCAAATTTTATTACGACTCGTAGTATCCCAGTTGGTATTGCGGAATGGTTCGGCGGTCCCGGGTTCGATTCCCGGAATACTGGTGAAAATGAGAATTGAGAAAAATAAGTCGTTGGCACCATATTTTTTGTTTTCTTGAAGAATAGTTATAGATAGCATTAAGAAGATAGCAAACTTATCTTCTTTCGTGAAAAGCATTTTCACAGCTGATTGTGTAATTTTACGTATTGCATCGGTAGATCGCGCCACCCGCAAGGTGGGAAATTTGAGACTCGAAAATGGAGTGATCACCAAATTTCATAATGATCTGACTATTTCTGGCCAACTTATTAAAAATAATAAAAGGGGTCCATAGTTTCAGGTTCACCCTGTATACATACGATTGATGACGCAGTTTCGCAATGATTACAACCGAAGAGGTTCTCTCGTCTGTAGCGTTGCGACTGTGGCCGCGCCACCGGGACGATACGTGTGCAGCTATCGGATACCACTACGAACGCGAAGCCACTGCGAATGACACGAGACTGTTAGTCCGTGGGGTCGCACAGAAACGTCAACACACACAACATGCAGCAGGGAGGAATCGTATTTCGGTCGAACGATTTATGTTACTCTAAAAAGATACGATTTCGTACGTTTTATGTGTAAACAGGTTATTCGATCAAATTATTCATATTTGTTCCATGTTATTGACTTTTAAGTGTTTTAAACTTAAACTAGCCAACAAGGAGAACGCGTATTTTGGTGTGAATAAACTCCCAACGTCCACAATAAATTCCGTATTTCAGAACGAGTAGATATTTTTTTGTTGTGAAGAAATAACACAATTGTGAATCAAAACTTAAAATGTTAGCCGAGGAGAATCATATAGAGGAAATAATTTTTTGCCTAAATTGAATTTTATTTGAATTAATTTGCTTACTAGTAATTTTTTGCACGAAGAAATCACATATCTGATGGAGTATATAAATTTTTAGTAAGTTAATTAGTTGCGTAAATCATTCGCCACTAAACGACAACCGGAAGTTGGCTATTTTTTCTCAGAGTTTCAGTACCCTAGTTCGCAATCCCGGTGGCTACGGATCAGAGGGTAGTGGGTTCGATACTGGGTTCGCCCGTTGATCATAACTGAAGGTAACATCAGTCCCAAAAAAAAAAAAAAGTATTGCCACTGTACACACAATGGCGATCTTTCGGTTTCATTTCAAACGATTGGTTGTCACGACCACTTGCTCGTGGTCATCTTCGATTCCGATTGGTCGAACTTAAGACCGGGCCCCCGCTCGTATATAAACTCGAAAAGACGGTGCCCAATTTTCCATTGACATTCGAGACAGCCCATCACTGACATTTCATCGAGCGAGCGTGGACTTCAACACACAGCCGACGACAGACTGAGATCTCTTCTTTAGCCAACAGTAAAAAAGCAGCCATTGGCCAATTACAATTTCGGTACCGCGGTTTTAAAAACAGATTCGGTACATCGGAAGACAACTGGTTCTGGAGGATACGAAAGGGCACCACTGCGCATGCGTTAGAAGTCGGTCATTAATTTTTAATTAACAGATTGGTGATTTCGGATTTGAGCACCGGGCACACCGCCATCACAACGTGTCGAGGGGTGTTCTTGAGGAGCGGCGATCTCGGGATCCGCACCACTCCAAAAATTAAAAAAATTCGGTCGCCAGACATTCTTGCCGGGGGTGAACGGAAAATGAATGGAATCAACGAAGTGGATGATGACCGCCGCATGAGAATCAACTTGGGACAACGTTTGTGACGGGATTCCTATTTTTGATTTCGAGAATCCCGCCTTCCCCCCGCGCCCGCCCTTTTCGGACATCAAAGGCAAAAGGCTCTCCTCCGGTTTGAGAAAAAAGTCCGCCAATAAGATCGTGCGATGAATTAAGTCTGGGATTGGAAAACAATTACTAAATTGTTTTTTAAAAAGAATTTTTTGAAAGAGAGAGAGAGATCGGTTGGATTTTGTGTTGGTCATCCCCCACATGTCCACCTGTTGTTAACTGACCAACGACTAACATGGCACTGGACTTCTTCGCAGGTTGTGTAGGAGGTAAGCTAAATGACATATTTTTTTTCATCTATTCTATTGTACCCAAGCATAAACTAAACTTTGATCAAACATATTGGCGATGACGTAACAGACGCGTGTAGGTGCAACAGAACAAATTAATATGTTAAATGTAATTTATCGCAAAATTGATCGGCATTCATTTGTCGGTTGCCGAAATTGCACCAAGATAAATCTACAAAGAATATCTGAAACTCATTAGTCGAACACTTATTTCGTTCATCGTTGGTTCGCTTGCTCAAAAGAAAAACTAAATTGATTTCATAAAGGATTTTTTTAAAATCCTAATATTGGATCATCGTACAATGCGTCGAGTTGACGGCATGACGCGCCGCTTAGGAACAGTTTCATTGCAATGGATGTTTATACGGAAAATATAAGGAAACTGACATTTCGCTTAAATCATAGTGGACCCCCCTTAACAAATACCTCAGAGTAAATTTTGCTTTGGCGGAACCAGCGAAGTGTTTGCAAAAATGTCAAAGCGCTGTTTCACACAGATGTCTTTAAAATTGGTATCAGAGTAGCTTTTAATTTCAATTATCAAAGACGTCCTTAAATTATACTTCGTGTGAAATTCGATCAAACAGGGCCATCATTTTTTAAACCCCCTTTTGTAATTTTTAAACTTTTGATAACTGCGCATATTACAATCGCATGTCTCAATAAAAATCGATCCTGGTGAAAAGGGGGCGGCGTCTTAAAATTTTCATTCCCCCCCTCCCAACACCCCTTATGTGACATGTGCCCACTGTATTGTCAGATTAATTGCCGCGCTTGTGGAATATCTATATAGCATCGCACCAAATGGGACCAAAGTTTTTCCAATGAACGCTATTGGCAAACGGTCCAAAGAAATGCAAAGATAGACGGCACAACCCCCACCAACTTCTACTGGGCCATTTAAAATGACAGCAGCAGAATTGGTTAGCACTTCGTGTCTTAATTTAGTTTTACTGTTGTGGCCATTTGGTACAAAAGCTAGTTCTGAAGCATAAATAATTTTAATTGGCTCGATCCAATAATGCTGATATGAGGCTTATTTATTCTTACTGTGGCCATTTCGTACAAAAGCTAGCTCTGAAGCATTAATAATTTTAAATGAAGAAAGGTATGAGGCTTAACTCATGCGGCAATATCGTGGAATGGACACAAGTCCTGGGATTAGGGAGTTCTTAAAACAATGCTCGTTTCCCTTGGAATTTCTGAATTTCTTACTTTACATTTGAAAAACAATTCGTGCTGCAGAAAGCGAACGATGTACAAGTGGTAAGAAGTAGGAACATCACGGATCAATGTAATTTTCCACTTGGCGCTTGGTGGCTATTTTTGAATTTCTTATTCAAATTCAAATAATAATAATAAAATAAAAAAAGATTAAAAAACCTGTTTGAAGATTAACAAAAATTATGAAATTTGTTGAAAAAGTTAACAAAATTGAGTTAATCTTTCCGCCTTCTAAACAATTCGATCCTCACATATGCATCAAGAGAACAGTCACGGTTTTGGATCACCAACCATGCCCAAATATATCAAAATAGAGTAGAACCCACACGGCCAAATAGTATAATAGATAAAATAGACCAAACATAAATATTCGCCCAAGATGCATCACAATGCAATCCGTGAAGGCATCTTACCCCCGCCCAAGAAAATAATCTTGGACATCCCCATCGATGGTCCTTGAACTCGCCGCCACCACCACCACCACTCATCCACGCTCTAACCTCCCAATCTCATTGAAATGGTCCGTCGGCCTCATCACGTGGACAATGCCGGGGCCTGGCAACCGAGGTCAAAGGGCATGGCGCCACACAATATCGACCTGCCAAACGACAGGTCCATCGGCAATCAATCAAGCCGCACGGCCCGAGTCATCATCATCATCCACATCATCTTCAAGTGTGCGATTCCAACGCTCGTATCGGTTACGCGCATCTCCATAATAGGTTGATGCAATTTAAAAAAATATATATCTATAGATCTATATTGTGTCGCCACCTCGCGGCTAACCTTGAGAATCTATCGTGACGCAATAGATCAGATAGAGAAACGTAACTAAAAGAGACTGTGATGGAGATTCTAACCATAGCTTCAGAATTTCAAGAATGGAGAAGCGCAATAACTTAGAGCACATTTTGTCATTTTTGGCAGGTGACAGCAGGTTGCAATTGTCGCCGTTAGAGGTGTTTAGTCACCCCAGTGAGTAATGGACGATACCGATCCGAGTAATCCTATGTCATTGAGCCATAAAATTCACTTAATTGATTGTGAAATGAATTAAGTGTTGGCAAATGCTTCATGCCCAAAGCTTCATTCTTCGGTCAACTTCAACAACAGTACATTACTATTTTTACAGGAATAGCTGGAGTGGTTGTGGGATACCCGCTGGACACCATCAAAGTACGTAACAGATCGATAATTTGACAGCAGATAAAGATCCATTGAAACGTAGACCCAGTAGACGACCACCTTTCACGCAAAAACAGTTTTCAAAGAAAATGTAAAGTTGCGTGAGAATAAAATTGAAACGACATTGTGAAACGCATCTTGACGGATTTCTCGTTTCAACTTTTCCAGGTGCATTTACAAACCCAAGATCCCAAGAATCCCAAGTACAGAGGAACATGGAATTGCTTCACCACTATCTTGAAGAAAGAGTCGGTAAGGCAACACTGAAAATAACAAATAATAATCACCTAACAAAAAAGAAATCACCGAAAATGTCAAAGAGATGGTGAATTTCACAATCTTTTTTAACAAATTGTGTTTCCAGTGGTCCAAATAATTTGACTGTTGGCAATAATTTCGCAGAAGCGTGTCGCTTTTATAAATTTGATTTCTCCGACCCACAGGCATTTGGCCTGTACAAGGGCATGACGTCACCGCTGGCGGGCGTCGCCGTGGTCAACGCCATCACCTTCGGCGTGTACGGCAACGTGCAGCGCGCCCTACCGGCAAACCCGTCAAGCGGCCCCAGTTTCACCAACATCTTCGTGGCCGGGGCCGCCGCCGGCATGGCGCAGTCGGTCATCTGCTGTCCCATGGAGCTGGCCAAGACCCGCCTTCAGCTGCAGGACTCGACAGGCCAACCGGAAGCGGGCGCCCGCCGCACCGCCACCACCACCACCATCGCCAAGAAGAGCGGCGGATCGGGAAGGCTGACCGGACCCCTGGACTGCCTCAAGCGGGTGGCCATCGCCGACGGCTACCGCGGGGTCTTCCGCGGCTACGGCATCACGCTGGCCCGCGAGGTCTCCGGCTTCGGCCTCTACTTCGTCTGCTACGAGTGGTTGTCCGCCAACATGTGCCGCTGGATGTCACCAGGCGGCGACAGTGCCTCCGGGCTGGGGGCGGGCGGAATCATGCTGGCCGGTGGCCTGAGCGGGGTGGCGTCCTGGGTGCTCACCTATCCCCTGGACGTGGTCAAATCCAGAGTACAGATCGACGGCTGCGGCCCGGGTGGCCGCAGGTACCGCGGCGCCGTGGACTGTTTTGTGACCAGCTACCGCGAGGAAGGGTGGAGGACCTTCTCGCGCGGACTCAACTCGACCGTCATCCGGGCGTTTCCCACCAACGCGGCCACCTTCCTCGCCGTCACCATGACCTTCAAATTGTTGGCGCCCCTCTTCGAGTCCAAGCCGAGTTCGGCGTCGCAGGGTGGAGCGTCGGTCATCATCGACATCAAGGACACGGCTGCCGGACTGGTGCTGGCCACCAACCGGGAGGACCTGATGTTTGGAGCGGTGGCGGCCGGTGCCGGAACGGCGGGCGGAGCAAAGAGGACGGCGGATATTGGTCGAATGACCGTGTTTGCCGAGACCCTGTTCTGAAGCTGATTTCTCATTTTGGCGGTTAGAAAATAATATTCTAAAACAACTTTTTTGCAACAAAAAAACAATGAAAAATAAAAAAATTGCGCATTGCTGCAGTGTGTGGGGCTGGAAAATAAATTATACACATGTCAGGAAAACCATGATCAAAAACTAGAACCGGTAAAAAAATTTCATCGTTAGACAAGTGCTCCCAAATCTGTAATTTTGGACTATCTGACCTCTCTCTCTCTCTCTCTCTCCTGCCAAATTGTATGAATTTCATTCATACCATCTAATTCATTTGACGACGATGACTCAATGTCTCCACTAACACGTCAAACGTCCACCTAATTTTTCAAAATGGTCCAATCATTTCTGGAAAATATAACCAATTCGACTCTAATCACAGATAAATATAGTATATACGCATATTTTTTTATATAAAGCGAAGCGGGACTCATAACCCCTTTGGTCGTTAACAATCTAAACGCTAACAAATTCACAGCCAAGCCATCAATTCCTAAGCAAGCGATTTTTGGCGAGTTACGCAATCCTGGTCATTTCGTTTTGGTCCAACACAAATATCGCTTGCTTAGCAATTAAAAACCTTTAATCGTAATAACAAGTTAGGCCCAAACAAAAATACATTGTCATTGGGCAATACGTGAAAAGTTCTATCGTGTAAATGTAGATTCACTGCGACTACACAAACGAAATGATTAACGATTTCTCTTGGATCCATTGGTTCGAAATGAACACCACTGGTGACGTCAGTGTCCAGGGCCTTGACCTTGGATTCAATGTCACTGTTGCCGGCAGAATAATTGTTAATATTTATTGTTACGTAATGATATTAAATTTTTTTTTAAATGCTTAGCAAACTGGTCAAACCTAAAATAATAGAACGAACTAATTTATTTCATTCAAACGAATCATAGATATTCGCATCAGTCATTAAACCTTTAGAATCGTGCTAGTTCATTGATAAATGCAGTAATATTTGTATATTTTGTGCTCCATTACTAAATAATTCGGCATATACAATAATAATAATAAAAGATTAACGAAGAAATGAACTTGTTCGATTGCTTTGGCTTCAAACTTTAAAAAATGGCGTCTCCACATGAAAAGAATGACGTCGTCGATTTCACGAGACAACCAGGAG
>JAQGBY010002404.1:0-23259 GCA_034698785.1 Mycogona germanica
GCCAAAGGGAAACGTTACAAAAGCCAACATTTTGTAAAGCTAGTTTTATTATGTTTTATTGAAAATTGAGATCTGAAAAGGGGACGCTAGCGAATTATGATTGTTTACTTACGGTATGTTCATTTTTATGCGATTTCCGTTCGGCAAAAAACCTCTGAACACGAAAATCCCAACTCCAGTTTTATAATATAGGATTCTATATTTCCATTGCTGACTGGATTTGTAGACGGTTGAATTTAAAGTGACCTTGAAAAGTGCAAATGGCTTGCAGTTATACTAGCTGAATAAATGCTAATTATTTTATTTTATTAATTTTCAGATTCATGGGACTGAAGTTGCTCACCGCGGCATCTTTGGTAAGTCTCGACATTTGTATGAATGACTAGGGTGGTGATACTTTCAATTCTTGAGCAATTTTGTTCTGGAAATGTCCTTAAACTGTTTCTTCTGGGCGATTGAGATTCCGCACGGCTGCCCCCTTGTACACATGCAATCACTCAGAACAAAGTACTGCGGCGAAGCATACAACAGGATGCCCACAACACTCCTGATAAGGAGGTCCACCAGCGTGTTCGCCTTAAAATCCCCCAGGAGGCGACCCGGTAATTTTGCCTAGCCCAGACTTAGTATAAGCTACCTAGGTAGGGATCTTTAACGTGTGCCTGACATCGTACAGGCACGGGTCTCACGGCTTTACTTCCACTCCGTAGGAATTTCTCTCGCCCGAAAAATTCCAGAGGTATCGATCGGGAATCGAACCCGCGATCACGGAAATTGTATAGCTCGACATGCTAACCATTACGCCACTGAGACCCCCCCCCCACACCACTCGAAGAAAGAAGAAATCCATGGACGATCTTGAGTGGAAAGTAAGCGGAGACAGATGGGCATCAATTCTCGCAGCGGATTTCGTCTCTGTATTTTAAAAGACAACCCGGGTCGACCATAGTTGTTGTCGTTGCCGAAATCGTGCGTCGTGAACGTCGTCTTAACCGAGGTTCGGCTTCGTCAGCCCCGGCCTTCGTCTATATCTCTCGTGCGCCGCGCCACATCATCATCTTCATCCCCCTTCCCCTAGAAAAGCGAGATTTATCCCCTTTTTGTCGCCGGCGAGTAGCTAGCGTAATTGAGGATTATCTGGCGTGATGAATGGCGTGGAAGTTCGGTACGGCGTTTGGCGCGAGCCCCCCTTCAGTGTACGTCTTCGCCTATATAAAGCTATTCTGCACAATTTTTGCACCATTAAAAGCCTCTCTCTCTCAATGTGTGTGTTTGTAGACAGCGGGTTGTCGCGCTTGCCTGCGTTTGAGGGGAGGAAAATGGGGAGGGGTGATTCTAATGGCAAATCAAGCGCACACCAACTTACTCGAAGACGAAATATCACCCTGAGACCGGAACCCCGGCCAACACAATCCTAGAATAAACCACCAGGTTCAATTTCCACCTGCCATTATGCCGACAATCATGAATTACTTCTGTATGGTCCAGTGTAGAATTATTATCGATTCAGACAGTGTAGACAATATAGAGTCGTGATCGCGGGTGCAGCCCCGGTCAAGACCTCTGGAATTTTTCGGGCGAGAGACAATCTTACGTGCGTCATATTCAGAAGGAAAATGGAGTCATGGAGCCCGCGTAATTGAGGGCATGTGCCTGTACGATATCAGGTTCACGTTAACTATCACTTCTTAGCAGCCTAGACTAGGCACAATTACCAGGTCGCCCAGATCCCTGGGCGGAAACTCTGTTGAATCATGTTAAACATTTAATAAACGAATGAGGAAAAGTGCATGTTATTGAGATGCACCCAAGATAGATTCGAACCAGAAATTTGTTTTTGTTAAGGACGACGGACTTGAAAATGATGGGGTTTTTTTTCGTTGGCGATGTTTTTGCGTACTGCGTACAATTCTTCGCGTTGTCATTCCTTTGGCCTTTTTTGATAAATTCAAATTAGCGTCTCGCCTCGGCACACCAAATTTAAACTGCCGACGTCACGCGATGTTGTGCGCCCCGAGATTGCCAGTCGCCTCTCCCCTAACCATGTTGTGGCGCCGAAATCTGCGCACCAGGGGGTACAAGTGCGTGTATAAGTGCGCACGTCAGTTGTTGTTGCTGCCTGGGGGAATTATTCCCCGTAGGGTGATTGCGCTGTGTGTGTGTGTATACAGACATTGCTGAGCTCGGCGTTGTCGGTGGCCTATCCGTGTTCATACGCTATATCCCCTTCGGTGATGCGAAGATGAGTTGGTTGGGTGGTTGAGGAGGGGGAGGGGGAAGTGTTGGAGTAATGGGAAAATTAATCGGTTGGGAGCGCGGAAAATCAAGATCTTTAGGGGTTCCGGGCACGGTTGGCCTGTTTTCAGATGTCAGCGGCGGACAATAGCGTTTTGCTAAACTTAAAATTATGAGACGCGCTAAGCTTTCTCGCCTGTCCGCGGGGACGTATTCGTCGTGTTGTCACTCGATGAAGCTGTCCTCGTGGTCTCGGATCAGTGTCTGTGGTATTGGCTTCAACTTGTCGCCGCTAGGCGCGCTCAATCACCGAATGCCAGCCATTTCGCTGATTATCTCATTAAACAAGCCACCAAATGGTATCCAACGCATTGGTTCAAAAGACCCACTGCACGCTCATTGCAATTTCTTTCATTTAATTAACAGCCACTATAAACAAAGTTCAGATTGAGACCATTGTAAATTTATTAATTAAATTGATAAAATTATATTAGGACACCTACAGATTTTTTTTTAATACACTACAAGATTTTCTGTACCCCTCTTGGTGCTTAAGCACTATGAGTGACACAAGATAGAATGTGTATTGATATATGGTTAAATTGACAGTAAAATCCTCTTGATTTCTCTATGTTGATATCGATCATTTGTCGACCGGATTTTCTATTTCAGGTGAGCGTCTTTTATGTCTGTGAAGTCGACCCGATTCGGGAAACTATTTTGAGTTTGAACGGTGGTCTCAGCAAGAGAATGGGTAAACGCCTTGTCGTCACTTCCTGTTCGAAAAATATTTTGGAGTCCGTTCCATGTTCTTCCGTTATCCGAGCGAAGCGAGCCACTCGCTCGGTTTTCCAATAATTATTTTTTGGCGAGATGACGCGGCCACCCCACCCCTTCCCTCCCTCCCTTATCAACCTGGATACTCGAGGGAGAACGAGGGGATGTTGTGAGTGAGGAGGATGAAGGTGGTACTGGGCCGA
The DNA here is from genome assembly GCA_034698785.1 of Mycogona germanica. Lineage (NCBI taxonomy): Eukaryota > Metazoa > Arthropoda > Diplopoda > Chordeumatida > Chordeumatidae > Mycogona > Mycogona germanica. The sequence goes on from JAQGBY010002404.1 coordinate 3,216, forward strand.
ACACATTACAGACTCTTTATATTGTGAAAGATGGTAATTACCGTTTACGCACGATCGGGATCTCTTTTCCCCGATATTGGTCTGCGGAGAGCCGTTTTCAGCCATCTCTCGCGGGAGGACCACCTCTGCCACCGTCCCCCCCCCTGTCTTTGTGGGAGTATCCTCCTGATGACACGGGCTCGAAGGAGTCAGCTTGAAACCTCCTGAAACAAGGGCTTCAGTACCGATAGAGATCAATTTTGCACCAGCGAGTTTCCTGTTATTGCCTACAGAGGAAAGGCGACACAACTTCTGAATCAGGATTCAATTTTCTGATTATGCTTAAACACATGTGTGTGTGCTATAAAAACATGTTCTCCAGATTGTGCTCGTTGCAAACCCAATCATAATGAATGTTGGACTTTCAAGTCGTCAACTTAAAAATAAAAATAAATTTGATTTGTCTGATTCTTCATAATGCTTACGAATATCGTAAGTGTTCAATATTACGATTCCAACAGAATTCAGGGAAAGTGATCAGCTGAGACGAGGGTATCAGGGTGATGCATGTTCTGCTGCTGGTGATGGTGGCGGTGGGTTACGGAATGAATTAGACGTTCGATAATTGAAAACTCAACGGCAGCGGTTTGGTATATCGGTGGACGCGAGCACTATTGAGGTGGAGTGGGTTGGGGTGGTGGTGGTGTAGAGGGGAGGGGTGTATGGGTAAGAGAGCGAGAAAGATTACCTCTCTTTTGATTCTGTTAGATACGGGTTTGCACGGTGGTCTTTCCCCCCCCCATCTCACCCCTCTGCCACTCTACTTTCGCTGATGATGATGATGGTGGTGGTGGCTGTTTTGTTGGTTTTGCTTCGTTGCATTCATTGCAATTTTCTCTTCTACTGGGTAGAGTGTATTTCGGTTGTTGCTTCTCTGTTTGTCCAAAGTTCTGGTAGCGAGGTCCGTATTGGCTGAAGCCAGTGATGCGCTATAGGTATTCGGATAGTCAATTCTATCGAATGTGCCGGAAAACTATCGATAACACGAATGGTAATGGAGCGACTCAACCAGACACTAACTCCACCTGACGCGCAATCCAATCGTGAATACAAACGGTTTCCAACAAGTTCATAAATCAATTTTATCGTGCAATGAGTATTTTTGGATTTGAGATTGGATCTTTTTCGTGACATTTGATCGATTATTATTTTATTGTTGCTCTTCGCTGTAGTGTATATCACTACAGAATTTTTCAATTAAATTGTTTCGTGAATCGTATTTCCAGTCGCGTCACATTATCGGCATTATTATTATTTATTATAGACATTATTGGCTGGCCAAGACGATACTTTAAACGGCGTTGCTTTCACGCCTGTTGATGCAGTGTGACGGTTGTTAAAAGAGTGTGGAAGCTCACCCCCGTGCCCTTCTATGTTTCGCCAGCAGTTTTGCTTCCCCCGTAGCTATATAAGAGCGAGTCATCAGAAAAGGAAAAATTCTGTATCGTCTGAATGAATTCATTACCGAGCTGTGTGATTGCCTGACAGCTATGCTTCGCTTGCCATTTTAGATATTTGAAAGCCATTTTTACCAAAATCTGGTCCGGAGGCTGGCATGTAATCTCGTTTTTATTTTCAATATGATCGTGCATTTTACGTTTGAGCTCGTTGAACTTAACCATTGCGGAATGTTTCCCCCATTTTGGATTTGCACACTTCGACGCAGGAGTTCTACCTGCAATCGAAAGGAAAACTTATTGCTTTATTATCGATAATTACTGGTATAGTGAAATTAGAAATGACACAAGAATCCAATTTGAATTTCAGTATGACACCCCAGACTTCTCTGGCCTCGGGAAGTCGCACGAATCGTCGAGAGTTTAGACCTGACCACCCTATTGTCCATGGTAAATTCCCATTTCACTTAGACGTGATAGCACCTTTGTCCTATATAATGGTGGCTTAACGCATCCGCAACAATATGATCGCATTCCACGAACTCGATTTATTCTATCGTATTAAACGAGTGCACGACCCATTTGTTGACAGAGGCCTACCGTATATTATTAGTCGGCCGTGTTCCGACTTGTGATGTCTGAAATGACAGGTTCGAGTCGAGACTGTTATAAATTTGGGGCCGCTTTTGTATTATTAGCAACAGCCACTTCGCAGTACAAACACACGGCATTATTTCTATGGCATTGTCTGAAGCCTGATGCATCTGTCGTCGGAAAACCACTTTCCAAGAGCTTGCCTTTCGATGCAAATGACGTCGTAGAAATGATGTATTTTTCTGCATTATTCAATAGCCATATAGACGCAATACTTCTTTCTAAACCACTCCAGACCGCAGACGACTTTTGAAAGTCAATAGAACAAGCCTGTATATATCATGCGGTATAAAATTATATTTCGGTGTCGGGGAATATATATCCTCGGTACATTTGTGGCGGTCTTTTCTTTTGGACCGGCCGCGGGCCTTTCAATAGTCATGAATAGTTTATATACATCTTTTATGTTCCGACCAGCGCTCTATTGAAGCAAAGCTGTTAACCAATAATGACGCGAGCGGTGAAGACGATGGACGACGCGTCCACCCACTGATGTATATGAAAGTGTCCGGTTGTCCGTTCTTTTCTTTTGTCCGTCTCGTCCACCGCTGTCTTGGGTGAACTGGCCGACAAGAAAATCGTCGTGCCGTCGGTAATTTTTCATTCGCATATATCAAATCATTCATTTGCTTTGTGCCGCAACGCCATTTGCTGGTGAACGTACGTGTTGAATGAGGCGTCAAAGCCATTCTTGTGCTGCGCAAATTGCATTTTGTCTGGCCCGGCACCACCTTGCAGGTTGATTTGATGAAACGGAATTTCCGAGTCTAAACTCCGTAGATACAGGGTGATTGATGTGAGCGTCCACGGAAATGTAAGCAAATTATTTTTCCGAGGCGTATTGCAAATACAGGGCATTAATAAAATACGTTTTATTCTTGTGTGGCAGAGTGAGTAACAGCTGGGGATTGGCAACGGTGAAATGAGGGATCGGGGCCGGACTCAAATCTTGATAATATAATTAGAACGATATCTTATGGATAAAATCTAGAAATGGTGTATCTAAGAATAATGGAAAATAACTTATGCTGTCGCTCGAAAATTATTAACTTCGAGGTTTACGTACGAAGACGGATTTCGTCGATCTCATAATCAACACATTTTTCTTTTTTGGAAATACGAGAAGTAGGGAGTTTGCAATTTTTTCGGCCGACATGGAACTCTGGGTTTGGGCCAATTCCCCCTTCTACCACTACCACCACCACCTTGGCCTGATTCTAACCGTCTGTTTACAAACTGTTTGGATTTTTTGTTTTCGATACTGCATAGATGTACTCGTATTGAATATAAAGTCAGTTGTGCGGGGTGGGTCCTCTCTGAATACTATTTTTCTGGGCTTTCACCCAACATCATGTTTTTATACTATGTACCCCCAGCACAACATCTTCATGCGTGTTCTTCGAGACTTGTTTTGCGGTTCGTTTTCGTGGGATCATGTTTGGACTCTGCATTGTATCAATAAATAGTCGAGTGATCGTTAAATTGTTTTTTCCCCCTCCTCCATCCTTCTTCGTTGTTCATTCTTTTTCGGTATGCGCAGACGACAGCGAATTGCTTTTGAAATAATGTTTTTTCTTCTTTTTTATTTATTTCCTCCCATATCCACGAAGCCTCGTCTGTTTCACGGATATATAATGGAGTCGGCACACTTGCGCATGGACGATATGTTGCCGAACTTGCGAGTTCTGTTTTTTAGTGTCTCTAGTGTGTACGTGCATTTCCTTATAATGAATGCGCGATGGCGAGCCTCCGCGTTCTCTCTCTCCTTCGCCGCGTCTATTCTCCTGAGACCCGCGCCGGATCTGGTCACGTTGTTCTCGGGACAGTGATGACACCATATGCATTAATGTACCCCGAAAAAAAATCGAATACTCGTTTTTTTCTCACGAACCGAGTTCACAGTTGGTGATTCTCGTTGTCTAACAAATGGTGGATGCTCACGCTGCTGACTTACATTTGAGCCGAGCGCACATTGGCAGCTGACTCGAGCTACATTTTATTACATGTGTGGTGAGTTGGTGGTACCAGCTTATCAGTGACGAACCTCCCTGAAATAAATTGACTAAAATGTGGCTCCGCCTGCCAACGTGCGCATCACAGTGCTCTCTGGTAACGTTGCAACCCATTTAGCGAATTCAACCCTTCTACCAGTACAGCTATACGGTGTGCACACGGGTACACACGATGGTCTCGGGAGGTCGAGACGATATGTATGCTAGGGACCGGTCATTCGTCTCAATTGGTCGCCCATATATATACATACACCAATGTACATTCTGCGAGAGCTTGCGGTATATTCATGTACATGTGCAACCACCAGACTGACTGCTTGACTGTAACTGTTTGTCTGATACTTTCTCTACTTTCGCTTTCTTTTCGCGGCAAGAAAAAAAATAGCCCACCCCCGCCGCCTCTCTTTGTTGAATTCCATTAGTGACGACGAACCGATATGTCAGCCTGCTAGTGCATTCAAATTATTTCTTTTTCTCGGACTAGTCGCAGCATGCTCGCAGGCAGTTGTACTAAAAAAAAGAAAAGAAAAAGAGAGTACTGTACTGTGTTTTCAATGTATCTAGATACATAGTGAAAGCGGAGGAGGAAAAAATGTTCCACAAAGACTACAATTTGTTTGTAGGTCTTATACTAGTGTTTGCTCTGCGCGCGTTTTTCTTTTTGGGAGGGGAAGGGGGTGGCGGGGGATGGCGTTAAAAGCAATGCGTTTCCTTTGTCTGGTGAGTCCTGCTGTGTGCCTTTTTGTGCGTTTGATTCCGACAAAGTTTTCGCTCTGCCCGATTTAAAAAAAAAAAAAATTAGCTCTCGAGTTGACTTGGTTTCAATTCTGTGGCGGTCGATTCGGCAGCACTTCTGACTTGGTTGCTACGGCCGAGTTCATGTCACGGATCACGCGTCCTCTACCTTTGTCGAGTGGAAAGCGTATTTTGTTGCTGAACTCGGATTCGTGGATTCGAATCAAGAGTCTGTTGACTTGGACACCTCGTGGTTGTTCTGTTTGTTTCCTCCCAACGTGGCGCCAGGCGTTTTCCAACAGTTTAACGAGAGCAATTGTCACCAGATGGTGTTGCTTTCACATTAAAATACAGCTCGATATGAATTTTTAAAAAGTGACGCTGCTAATCGGAAGATGATTTGCTGAGTTTCGACTATGTTTTGTTCGTACCATACGACATATGTCAGCTGACCCAGCAACTACCGCTAGATGACGCTCGAACAAAATAGAAATACTCTCATACTTAAATCTCGTCTCAGATTTTCTAAGAAGCCATCTTTGAGCTGAAATTGTGTGAACTTCATTTGTTCATTATTGTGACTGAACAGGTGGCAAGAAAATGTCAAGGTTCATTCAGGCTGATCAAAGCTTTCATTCCGTCTTGGTGTTGTCCATTTTTACTATCCTCATTTAAAGGAATGCTCACTACAGTTAACTCGGTTTCCTCAATTTTCGCAACCGATGGTGATTCGAATACTGATCCCTGTGCGATTCGGGCGCAATGTGCCGCCACGGTCGACTACCACCACCCACTATCGACATTTTCGGCAACCGTTACCGCCTACAGATGATTTTTTTCCTTAAATCTTTCGAGTCTCCCGTGTTCACCAATCCAATATACTTGCAGCAACACTTTTGATTGCGATCCGGGATCGAGCCTAATTGGGGCAGCCTGGGAAAACAGAATAGTTAGTGAGCCACGTCTGTTGCGCGTCACAGGGGGATGGGGTGGAGGGGGGAGGGTTGACTGTCAGGATTAAGGGTTGAAGGAAAGAAAAGTGGAAAGTTTCCTCACTCTCTCTCCCCAGACGGTTCTGTGTTCGAAATATCGTTGGCCCTCGGGGTCGTGTGCTTGCGTGGCACATTCTCTTAATTTACAATTAAAGAGTGTAACTACAGTACTGCACTGCATCGGCGAAAGATATATATACAGTACTCGAACGAATCGCATTTAATTTCGTTGTGATCTCTCCTGGAATGTGAAAGTTATCCTCCCGAGACCCAGTGTGACATTTTATTATTTTATTTACTCGGCTGCTCTTAAAATGCGGCACCGGCACTCTCTGCAGCACAACCGGGTTGAGGATCTGTGAATGTCGAACTTTTAAAATTGTTAACATTGAGATTAGTTTAAATAAAAGTGTTCATTGTTTTATTTAATCCGAGGCTTTTTAATAACGATCTTTACCAAAACCTTACTTTAACTTACTTTACTTTACTTTAAACCTTTGCCAAAAAGATCCGCGTTTCCATTGACCACCTGGTGGCGATTCTCGCGTCACCTACAAAATCGCTCTTTGCTTAGGTTCCAACTCGAACAACGCCAAACCTTTGGAGGAGAACTTATTCCCCCCGTTTCCGATTCCTTGCTTGTATGCCAAGTGTACACGAGCGAGGCCTACGTTTGGCCTACATAGAGAATAATCTATGTAGTGTTTGCCTCCTTCATTGGCTCACCGAGTCTGCAGCTTCAATTAACAAGGATTGATTAGTCAATTAACGGTCCATATGCTTGTCGCATTTAATTATCGCATGTTTTTTCTCGCTATCTCTCTCTCTCGTCGCTCATATTAACCCACGCGCGTCTCGTAGACTGCTTATACACTGTTCGCCTATGGGGCTCTCGCAGTTGCCAGGGTGGTCGTACCACGTCGTTGGCAGCGAGCCTGGCGGGTACCCCAGGAATCATGCATTGTGGTAACACTATGGCAACTCTGTGTAAACATTGAGGGGTTCTTAATACAGTGGAACTCTTATTGCATTGCCTAAAATAGTTTACAATTAAAAAAAACGTTTGCCATCATGTATCAAAGCCCCGATGTCATCAATTTCTCATAGATAAAATAAGTTTGTCCTGGGAAAAAAGCGCAGAGAATCAAAGCTTTGTTAGGGTCTCGTGAAAGGGTATTTACGGTTGATCTGATCTTCGATGGATTTGCTGTTCGAATAAAATCTATTATTCGAATTTTTGGACTACGAAAATTGTTTTGTAAAAATGTGTAAAGGTTTTTCTGTAGATGAATTTCTTTAAATTATCCAAGGGGTGATACTTGTTAACAGTGAATGAGTTGTAGCAAATAATTAAGGTATTAATTATTCTATGCTCGGTGATCCTCTACGGCCGTTGCTGAAATATACTAAACAGTCTTTTTTCGTCGTTGTGTTGAATAGTCGCTTCTCAAAATATGCGTCCCCAGACAGTTTCTTTTACAGTGTAACCAGCTTACAAAGGCCTGTCTGTGTACGCCATTTATTCGGCGCTCTAAAGACCGATTTATCGCGAATTTAAAAGTATTAACGTCTTGCATCCACAAGCATGGAGCTATCCACAAGTTCAGCTGCGGAAGTAAAATAATATGAAAGACGAAACTGAAAATTATGAATATTAGTGTACCCTATTTCCGTCTCTTGTCAGGTGTTTGGTAAATAAAATGACGATTGATTTAATGTTTCATTGTCAGTGTGCCATTATAAATTTATGGTTCTTTAATCGGTGATACTGCAGTTCTTGTTCCATGAAACATTTCGGAATTCTGTTCGTTCTCGAGTTCAGGCCGAATTTCGTACCGACTCGACCCAAAATAATTAGTATTCGGCTAACTAATGTAACAGACAATTTCATCCTCTTTGAGTAAGTAACATAAGACTCAATAGCAATAAAGCATATAAATCGGGCTCAATGTCTGGCAGTCTGGCCACTTTTTAACTTATATTTCTCATATCAGTATACTCTAGTTTTCGACATGGATGGAGTAGGCGAAATGGATTAAACTTATGCTGCCATGCCATTCCATCTAAGCTCTCAGAGATCTCGCAGAGGTCTCACAATAGTCCAAAGTCCGTTCTAGCTTTTAGCTTTTACTGCCGGACGCGCGATTTCATTGGCTTTTCGTGGAACCGATTTTCTCTCGTTGAGTGTAGGCGGGCTTATCTGAATAAATCGCAGCATCTGAGCGATAGTAAACGTTTAAATATGAATCGATTCTTGAATGAATTATTTCCGCAATAGAGAATTCAGAAATTACATTCGGAAACTCCATCTCCGGAAATTAATGCACTCGGCGCTATAATGGAATACTGTTATGTTCTCTTGTAGGCGGTACAAACACAAAATGTACTTACCGAGTGGGAATTGCTCATCGGGAATGTTAGGCAACAAGTCCTCCAACCCACATCAGACAACAATATTAGTTAAAGTATTCAGCATTAATTTATATTTGTTGAATATTAATTTTTTTTAATTCACTCGTTTTAGCCAGTGGGAGACACACCACTTCAACCACGTACACGGCAAATAAGTCTGTCGAAATATTGGTGTAATCGTCGTCACAAAGGTGTCATATGAATTTCGAAACCAGATTGGGATTGCACGAAATTACACAAGACCATTGTCTTGAATGAAACTTTTCAAAGAAAGGCGAATGAAATGGAAGCAAAAATATCAAAACTTCGTCATTTCGATACACAGTGTGGGTTAAATGACTTGTTACGTCCTATCGGGAGGGAGGGGTGAGAAGTGTGGGTTTCTATAGACACACCCACGCTGGAGTTATATATATATATATATATATATATTTGCATACAATGCGTATACAGCTTATACTCGAGTATATATAGGGGAGGCCGACGCGTAATCGTTGCATGCATTTAACGGAGCGCTTAATAGAACATCTCCATTGAAATTTCGCTTTCGCAATATATAAATGTGTTCTAAGTATGCACCCAGTGTGGCGGCCCCCTTCACATTATGGAAACGGTGAAACGGTTGCGCGCTCGGAATGCGAAGCCGGTAAAACTCCAAGTTTTCTCCGTCTCGGAGTTTTCCTCCGTTAGAAGTCATCGCGCCAAATTAAAGCGGATGATCTCGGCCTCTAATCTTTTTGATGGGCAATTCAGCCAAATTTCCAGTTTCGCTTTTGATGCTGGCAAGGACGTTCGTCGTTTCGATGTTCCGTCGTCGCAGTCTCCTGAGACCTACGGCAAACACCCTTTCAAATAACCATTAAGTCCTGTAGATTAATACCATGCGGCGCGGCTGTCCAATGTTTTTTGAATTTTGGATAATTGATTTCGCCTAAATATTTGGGGGATAAAGAAACGAAACAAATTTTAAGATGTCATTCTGTCCTTCTGTCCTATTCGCGATTCACTAGCGCTGTTACTACCACTAGATGACGCCGTCCTCGTCTGTTGATTTGGATCAGTCCATTCGGTATGGGACTCCAATTGTCGCCGCAAGAGGCGCTTCACCACACACACACTTAGTTATTCACGACGGCCACCAAAAGGCCGGCACATTTGATGCAATGTTGAGACCGATTTTCATTGCGGGATTATATTTATTAAATCGTTAAATCCGGAACTGGAAAGAGGATCGGGAGCGTGTCTTGAGAGGATATTCCACTCGCTTGTGCTCATTTTTGCATACACACGCCCCGTGCTCCTTCTAATTTGGTTATTGTGTCTCGATTGCATGCATTCATTCAAAGCTGCTGACGCGCATGCGCCATTGGTTCGCGAGCCAATTTTTTTTAAAGGGCGGGTCCCGCGGTTCATTTGCATTTCCAGTGCAAATGGATTTCGCGATGCGTATGTTAAACCCTAAGACGATTCCGGGCCTTTGTATCTTCTCTTGGTTTGCTTATAAAAGAAACGGAGGCCATTCATTCAGTCTTACAGCTTTTTAAATAAATTTTTCTGCTGTTTTCATTTCCTTTCAAATTTCGTTGTAATCTTTATTTTCCATTTGTAATTGTCATGCTTTCCGGCTGAAAGAATCCGGGGGTATTATCCGTCTGATGATGTCTCTCTTTCGTAATTTGGTTGTTTTAATCTCGTATGAATAACATTGCTATTGTCTATTTGGAACAAAAGCGTCATTTTTAATTTAAAACGAATTCAGTAAGCACTATTCGGAATTGGGAAGCAAGAAAATGGGATTTGTTTGTTTGTAATCGTGATGTCGTTGAGAAAAGTTGGAATTAAGAATTCAGTTGATGGCGCCAGATAACCTCAATGGACATGACAAGTGAGCCAATCGGGGCATGTAAATCGAGCTCTTCCTGTTCGTGACGTAACGTTCGTGCTCGTGCTCGTGACGTAATTTGCTGAAAATTGTACGCGCTAATTTCATTTTACTTTTATCCGCATTTCATTTAAACTTTCAAACAATGACGTCACACGTGGCCGATCGCGATTCAACATTCAGTCGTTTCTACAAATACTCCATACTTGTAAGCACTTTGTTCGTTTTATTTTGATTGATGTTTGCGTGCTAACTTACAACGTTACATCGATTATTTTACTTATATAAATTTAAAATAGTGTTTGTTGAGGGGGCTTGCCACCTTGTTAAACTTAAACCCCCGTTTTACCGCCATTCCGAAAAACAACGTGCGAAAGAATTTCTCTTCCGAAAAATTCCGAAGGTGTCGGCCGGAATCGAAACCGCGATGCGGGTATAGAAGGCAAGCACGTTAACGATTCCGCCAATCGACACCCTCTGTTATTTTACCTTTCGATCGCCCCCCGTTCGTGGTTGTTCTTCCCCACGATGGCAGCGCCACCCTCTCCCTGACCTCTCATTACTATCAGCTCCGTATTTCAATTTCCCGTTATCTTTTTCCAACTCCTGAAATTGGCTGAGAAAAGCCTGATAGTTTTCTTTTTCTATCTAGTCCACTATTTTTTTTTTAAGTTTCGGAATTTCTCCAGCCGTGTATGGGGGTGAGCAGAGAGGAAGGATAGTAGACCGAGGTCTCGACCGTCACCGATGGAACGACTTTCTGACATCAGTTCCATTAATTACAATCGTGGAACCCGCTCTCGCTTTTTCTCGAGTGTCAAATGCCACCACCCCACCCCCTTCAGTCTCCACTTTTTCATCCCCTTCCACCTCACCATTCGCCACCACCGTACCACCACCACCAGTCATTACATATACTTCGACAGTATGTCTGTGCGTGGTGCCCACATTCCCCATCCCCCATCCTTCCTCTCCCCTGGCATCGACGGAACACCCCACTTTTTGCTTTTAATTTCGAATTACTCGCGGACTGCCAGCCACGCTTCATCCCACCCTCTTCCCATTTCGCCCGTATACAGAATGTGGGTGCGCGGTCGAAAATAGTGTTTGCTTAAGCTCTGTCGGAAGTTCGATAGAGCAAAAGTGAAAGATGTCTAAACATCATTAACGTAAGTGTTCTTCTATCTAGTTTTTTCTCTCCTTCGCTCTCCTGTTCTGGCGCATCGTCGCTTTCCTTTTTTCGGTAGGTGGGCCGAGGTGAAGGGTGACTTGATTTTTCTTTCGGCTTCGGTAGTCGACGAATGCTCCATCAACGCTCCTCCGATCGTTCTCAAGACACTCGTCCGACAGACGCCAATTATAAGGAGTCCTTTAAATCCACTTACATTATAAAAATATTAGTTCATCGCTGTTTCCAATTTAGGAAATGAGCTCAGTTAGCCATTTCAAATGCGAATTGGCCGATTTTCAGCGACCGTATTTGGATCGACTGGGTTTTATTTATTTCACAGGTCCGATTCCTACCTAACCATTAAATGGGATTGCATTATGGCAATCGATTTGAAAAATGACGTTAAAGGTCGTTTGCTTAGGCTGACACTTGTCATCTTGTGAGAAACTTGGGCAACAAAAATGGAGTTGCCATAGTTGCCGGCGAAACGAAGCCAATTATATCGCGCTTCCAGTTAGCTTTTTTGAATGACATTATTTAAAATGGCAATACAGTTATTTGTGGCAAATATTTTTGTATATATTTTAGGTCCGTCACGGAAACCGTAGCAGCATTTTCTTTTTGGACTAACCGTATGCTCAACATTTTCATCCTCAAGTTTTCTCGGATCGTGAGATTCTGTCGTTCTTTCTCGAACGCGGTGGGGGGCAGACTTAAAAAAATCCATTTGTGTGTCAGCGTTAACACTAATTTATTCCCTTTTAAGCTTTTTATGCCGCTGTCACCCCTCCCCCTCCCCATCCCCCTTCGCTCGCACGGAGAGTTAAGTGGATGAGCAACTGACATCATTGCAGATATACTCGACATTATGGCGAACTGCCGGAGATGTCACTTTTCGGATGCATTCAAATTAACATCAAATAAAGTGCACACCCGCTGCACACGGCCAGACATGTGCACTAAGGATTGTTTGGAGGGGTGGTATGGGGGGAAGGGGGTCCCGTTCTATGAATTGAGGGGGCGGACTGGCTTTTACACAACGATTATTTCCTTACGTTTTTCCCCAAATTTCATCCCTTATGTCGTCATACTCCTAATCCCCTTGTGACCCTTGCAGTATTGCTAATCGAATATTCAACATCGACTCGTGAGGTGTGGGATCGTCGCTTTAGGTCTTCCATCAAAATATAAAATGTAAATCTTGCGTCATTAACGGCATCAGCGTCCCCAGCGCCGGTCGAAGGAGTTCACAGAAATTGATTTCGGATAAAAAGAAATTTAGGACGGGAAAAAAAGGAGGACAGATCCTGCGATTTTTCTTCATTAAGGCGCACTGGATCTCACAATGGCATCCGTCCAGCCTCCAGCCTACATGTTTTCGATTCCTGGTGCGAGTTCATTTTGCAATAAAAATTACAATACCAATTACATTTTATCTTGAAATACATACAGGCGATAATTTCATGACTTCAATTAGGAGCTGCGTTCGCGAGTTTTATTTTGTCGCATAGCAATTAGGATATTGCTCAAGTCATCAAGTTCATTAGTTATCATCATGCCATCCAGTTTTCTTGTTGTAAGTTAAAGATAATCAAGTTTATTATCTTATTTAGATTTTGCTCCCCTGTGTCGTCATGCGCTAACATAAATTATTTTTGGAGGATTGAAAACTCATTGAAATAAATTGAAGTAAATCCACGTTTTGTAATTGGCTTAGAAAATTCGTTAATGGAATTTGGTAGTCACTTAAAGAATTTGAGACATTTCTAAAAAAAAAAACATAACATATATTTGGTTCTGCTCAGCTTATACATACTGGTAAATTGATTTATTCTATCTTAGTAGTTTCATTTATGCTAACACTTTCATCGTGTCATGCATTTGTCATGCGCCATAGAGATTCCTTTTTTTATTCGTGTAGCCCTGAGTCAGAGCGATCGAATCTGTGCCATTCCGGCGCCAAGTGTGCGCCGCTGATTGATTTGTGGAGCTAATATGCATATTTCACTCTTCCGACTGATTATTTGCAAAGCAAATGGGTTGGTGTTCCTGTGGCGACGACTCGGCAGCAAATTGCTCGACAACCCGATTTGTTATTTTCATGTCACTGTCGCTGCACTTTTTTTTGTCTATCGCGAAGCGAGATAGTGATTTATCTAATTTTCGAAATCGTTTACATTTCCTCCGTAAATGGGGTTTATTCGAATGTGGGAAGAAGGTTCTCGCTCAACAAGCCGATGGCGTGGGCTAATTTTAAAGCGAGACGAGAGTTTGACGCGAGACCAGAATATCGATGAATCTGCGCCTTTTCTAATTCGCATATTTTATCATACGCTCTCTTAACATGGCGATACGGTGCTTTGTGTGCTAATTTTCAGTGTACGTAATTTTTTTATGGTTGAAGTGTTGTCGAAATTTTTTATCTTTTCTATCGTATGGCAATTTTAAAGCAATCGTGAAACATTGCACGTTCGGCAAAGTCCACAATGGACACCCCCAACTTGACAGAATCGGAACAAATTGTATGAACAGTGTTATTTTATGACTTGTCGATGCTTTATTAATCGTAGAAAACATTAGAGGCACCGGCGAACAAACATCTCTACCTTCTATGAACAGTGCTATGTTCAGGTTGTGCTTACTTTATCGCTCACTAATGTACTGCCTGGGCTTTGGATGCCCCTGAAATTAACGACGGCAGGCAATCACACAATGCACTCTAGCGCTGTGTGATTGCCGACCTTCGTAGCTTGCAGGCGTTAACTTTTATCAAATCGGCAGTACGCAAGGGAACGAAAGTATAAATACACCAGGTTCTGGAATAATTTTGTCAAAAAAATTGCACTCATTAGCGAAAACAAAGTAGGTGTGCCAGTATTTTTGGTACGTGTCGTGCGCATGGGGCTGCTTGAATAAAATCACGTCTGGTAGTTAAAAAGATTTTCTTCGAATTACTATAAATCTCGGTTAGCGAAAATCTGAAATGCTTTTTTGAAATTTGTGATCCAGCACTTATGTGCATTGAAAGTTTAATATATCGGCCTATAGGCTGAAAATTTCCCCCCCCCGAGTCTCTTTGATCAAGCGATTCACTATTGGCTTTACTTGAATTATTTATTCGAGCAAAGTCAACATGCGTAATGATTCATTGCAATGAAAATCCATTGTATGCCAATCAGATTGACATTTTTTTATCCTACGAATTTCAAAAATATAATTTTATTAAAAAAAACTTTCGACAATCCTTTCCTCTGAAATACGCTTGGTACAATTAGGAGTACAATTAGGAGAGAAATGCTCGAGACAGACGCCTCTCCTTTAGTGGTTAAAATACACGCTGAAGAAGTGACTAGTTTCTTTCCGTCCCGACACATATTTCTGGCCGAGCCATGCTTAAAGTCCCCTGTGGCTGAACCAGGTGGGTCTGATGAGGATGTGCGACCGTGTTAAGCCAGTGAAGTCTCGTCCAATTATTGCCCGAGAAATGCGAGTAGTGGATTGGAAAAACGGCCTCGATTGGTGATGCGCCGTCAGATGAGCGCAACTAACACGAACGAGTGGATATAGCTGCCGTTTGCCTTCCACCCCACATCCCTAAGCCCCCTACCCAAAATGGAGCGTCACATCCTAAGATCCCCACGCCAAGTCGGGACGCTATTGATAAGATTGGCATAGGCGATCATGAATGACCCGATATAGAATAATCAAAAAACAATTGTGCATCACTACTTCAGTCACTAAGTGAGCTGTTCATGTAACAGATTCTGAACAAAATAAGAGAATATAGATACTCGTATTATCTTACCATAAAAAAGGTGTGTCGTAGAACTATAAATATAATCGATATCAATATTGTCGGATAGTGTTAAAACAAAGATATGGACAAAATCCGGCAAAATTCAGGACACGACTGGGGGAAGAAAGACGGCGTCCTAGTTGGCAAGATTCAGGCAAATAAATAACTAAACGATATGAGAAATGAAAATTTAAACGAAGACACGAAGATTTCAATGAAGACACGGAAGATTCCAATGAAGACACGGAAGGTTTCAATGAAGACACAAAGATTTAAATGAAGACACAAATATTTAAATGAAGATTTAGATGAAAATTCACAAGGTATTTAAATTTATTGGGTAGTGAAGGAAGGTAGTTGTTTGGTCAGTGTCTTGCCATCTCGGACGTCTTCGGTTATCCAGTCGTGCCCTAAGTTTTGCCGGGCTTTGTCCCTTCTTCCTTGTTTAGATTCTGAACAACGCCGCCCCGATCCCCGATCGGTTAGAAATTAAATAACTGATAATAAATTAATGGCAAGTCGGTTGGAGGCGCTGATGATGTGTTATGCGGATGGATGAGTCCGTCGGGACAATGCGCCAAGAGAGTTTATTTTTACTGGTGCAGATCTTGTTTCTGCGCCTGATACCACGCAAAATACGAGCTCACCCTATTTTTTTTTGTGGTGCACGTCTCGATGTACCGGGGGTCTCTGTAGGATTTACGAGAGACGTATAGGGTGTAGTTGGATTGGCAAAAGCTGTGAGGAAGCCAAAGCCGCCCCCGCTCATCATCGAGTCAAACGCTTTGGCTTCGGTGCGCTAAAGTCGCATTAAGGCTCTTGCCGCGCGGCGCGTTGATGCGACCGCATAACTCTCGATGCCCGTTACACCAAATCTGTGCAGCGTGACTGGGCCTATTCGTGTTATAAAATAGATGGCGACGATCGACTCCGGCTACTATGTATGCACTCGGGATACTCATATATGTAGGCATTTCGACGGCCGTAGTAGATTCGTGCCGCCGTTTTCCCAGGAATCGCGACGGTGTGGGGTTTGGGGAGTGGGGGCGCGGGTGTTGCGCCGGGACCCGGCTTGGCAGAGTTCCTCCGGCAGGTGGTGCTGGCGTCGACGAAAACGGGGATTCCCGATTCAGAGACCCCCCTCCCCTCGTATGAGCTCGTAAAAAAGGGATGTGATTGGTTAGCTGGTATTTTAGAAGAGAGAGCGCAGTTGTCTGTAGACAATTTTCTGGCTGCGAAATCGCCCGATGCCTTGACACTTATCATTTAGCGCGGCGTGTTTCGAGCGCGACCTTTTTGTAATTATCTTGTTTCACCGTTTTCTTGTCGCGTTCTTAAGAGTCTCTGGCGTTCGTCCAAGTGAATAGGCAATTTTTATCTCGTTTCGTGGCAGTTTTGTCGCTGTGTGTGCGTGTCATCCACTTTATAGAAAATTTGTTGAGAATGCTCAAGCTGCAATTTGGAAGGCTCAGTGGAGCACACTACATAATTGTAACTATCTGAATTTTTGACAGGACAGATAGCAAATGGGCTCTGCAATATAATTTATCCTTTATTTCAATTTTCAAATTAAAAGTTATGAGTAGCAACTTATTGTACAAGTGCATATCCTGAATGTCTTCATTGACATTTCCTTGGAACTCACTCCGATATCATTTCATTTGTATTCAAGTGACCAGTTTCCATATTCACGAATTCAGTTAAGATTGAGCTTGATATTTCAGTCAGTCAACGAGTAGGAGGAACAAGACATTTAAATACTTTTTACCGTTGGCACTTGTCTAACTGTCAACCGATCTTCATTTTTTTAATAATTGAACTGCGACGTTCAAGCTGCCATTTTTGAGAGTTAAAATTAGTCTAGTTAATTTTTCTAAATGAGACTGTGGTGCTCAACGTTCAGGAACTCAGTTCAACTCAATCCAATTTCTGATCCAGATGTGCACTTTTGAGTATCATTGTACCACGGTTACGCAAAACCATCATTAGCATCCTATTTCCACGAGATCAACTTTGGATATTTATCCCCAGAAATAACTTTTGACAGGCTCACGAGTAAAATTGGAACAATCAATAACTTTTGAGCCATTTATGCTAAGGAGGTCCATCAGCGTTGCGGCCCTAAACTCCCTTTCCCTCCCTCCCCGGGGGCATCCTGGTAATTGTTCCTAGCCTAGTCTTCATACCTAAGTTGGGATTTATAACGTGTACCTGGCATCGGATCCCACGGCTTTACATTCATTCCAAAGGAAGATTTGCAGTCTCGTTAAAAGGCGCAGAGCTATAATGATGTAGGCCACCCATCCGAGCAGTGTGGAGTTCTCTATACAAGTCTCAATCTAAGTTGCCTGTTAAACGAAAAAATTGTCATTGTTGGCCAACTTTTGGCTGAAAATGACATTTCTTTTTAAATCTATCCTCAATAACCGGTCCGACGTAATATCTTTTTAATTAATTGTGTTCCCGAATGATTTCAAGAAGCTAGTGGATAAGAACGACCTTTAGTTATACTCTATGAATTTGTTAACAAATTCACTCAATTTACAACGATATTAATTTTTAAGGTATGGCGAAATGTAGTGTCTCTTATTTGGCTAGGAGGGGGCAAGTTGCAAGGTGCATTAGTGCCCACAATTTCATAATACAAAAAGTGCAACCGAACAAGGAATTCCCAGCGTTGCGATGAGCGGTTATTTGTGTGCAAAAGGTGCTGCCTGACGTTTTCAAGTGATGCTCGAAACATATTAGGAATGTCTTTGTAGTCGTATTGAAGATGAATGTGGTCTCACCACACATGTTTGCAATGGGGTCCCAGGAGGAAAAAATAGATGCGTTGGCATAGGACATTGTTGCCATCGAATGATGGTGGCGGTGAAATGGGGAGGTGGGTGGGAGGTGTTGCAAATGGTATGCGCACGATGTTGCATATTTTATAATTGCCCATTAAAATTGGGGAAATGCCACTGCATCTGCCACTGCCGCTGTTACCCCTATATACGTTTAATGCGTTTGATCGACCAAAAGTTGTTCCGTTTGGAGCCGAATAGGTTCTCTCTCTCTGTCTCTCCATCACCCCCTACCCAACCCCTCCCTTCCCCACGTTCGACCGCGCGTTTTGGGGGCTCTGCGTTTTGCGGCAGCCGTTACCCGAATCTTTTCGATTCATTATATCGTTGAACGACCGTGCGTCGTTAGCGTTCGCGGATTTTTGATTAAACGCTGCCGCATGCGTGGCAAATATTGAGGGCCGGGCTGGCAGAGAAGGAAGGAGTGCGCCGGCTTTTTCAATAGCGCTTCAGTTGGTACTTGGAGCGTGAATATGCCGTCGTTGGAATTCGTGACGAAGTCAAAAAAGTTGTTCCCTTAGTTTTCAAATAGTTTCTCCTGAAAGACAAATGGGGGACCCGCCATGAATCTCCGCTCGTGTAGTCCGGGTTAAAGGTATTCGTTCGGTCATTTTGGTCAGAGCACACTTTTCTGTAGTTATTTTGCAATCAAACTTCGGCGAAATTATTCAAGGTTGGTCCCAATTCCTGGTGTTGTGGAAGGCGTCGAGTGCTGTAATCCTATTGGTGATACTCTTTTATGCTTTCTTGGTTGCGACTCGAAAGGATAGTAGATTTTTGCCCTTTCGTTAGAGTGAAAGCATTGGGAAAGACACGAATTCGTTCTCCAGATGCTACACATGCCTAGCCTTTCAGATTTAAACTTCATTTTAACATTTGGACGGTGGCGGCTGGTTGCAAATTGTCTCCACCAGAGGCGATGATCCCCCATCACCATTCTCCGTTAACAGCTCAGGGTGCGCTTACATGACGATAGTTAAAATCTATCCATGATATTCTCCGGTCAACGAACCCAATTTGTTCGCTGGAACTTCACAACGGATGGAATAACTGAGAGGATATGCTGTGAAATAATTTATTTCTCAGATATTAAGTTACCGTATTTGCTGTTGTGTATTGCCATCCACGCTTAGTCGAGACGCTTTTCCCCCCATGGATTTTGATGACATAATTCCACGTAATGTACAAGAAATAGAAGAATTCAAATACATTGTGTGATTAATTGTTCTGTATGTTGCACCCTGGTAAAGACCGGAAGTGAGTGAGCACCTGTGCCACTGAAACTGTGTCGGTTTTCCGATGCCGCGACGCGCGCTGGATATGGGTCAGACACGCTGAAAATGTCTGAGATCTTCTACGCGACGCCTACCTGAGGTGGGGAAAGTTATTGTGGGGGTCTCGGGTGAATTTTGTATTCAGGATTGATGACACTCGGTTCCCCCAAACCCACCGTCCCCCTCTGTCATTAACAGGGAACTCTTATATTGCAATACAGGACCCAACGTGGTCGGACATTAACAAATTATTAGTTCTGCAAAGTCTAGCATTAGTGCCTGCCGACAACGTCCGATTGCATATTATAGTGCGGGGGCAACAAATGAACCCAATAAACAACGGTGTTTTTCCTCCCGGTACTCAACACTCGCCACTTCGCCTCCCCCCCTCCGGCTCCTGATATTGTCGATGTCTGGCTCAGGTATATTAGATGGCGGCCACCCCGCTGTCCGCACGCAATTGCGTTTTAATGCGATTCGTTTGCAGGGAAGTGCGGAGCGCGGAAGTATATATAGGAGTTGGGGTGGGAACGGGGATTGAGGGTTGCGCGAACGTCGGGGATTTAGGGGGGTAGGGGGGGAGGCTGTTGCCTCATTTATATCATTTGTGGGGGTTGTTGCCCGTTTTGCCAGACTGATTTAATGGCCACCACCATATTGTACGTCTCGTCGTAGAGGCTTCTGGCTCGAAGGCACGCTGTTCGATTCCCGGAGCCGGGGTTTCTTTTCCAAGATTTCGGGGTACTCGAAACTAACTTAAACGAAAACTTATACATGCTCAAATTAATAGTCCTATAAAGTATTATGTAAACTAACTAACTGTCGGTTCGTTAA
>JAQGBY010002405.1:0-23257 GCA_034698785.1 Mycogona germanica
GTCATAATAAAGATATGTGGGTAGACCAAGTTATTATTATTTTTCTGCGGGCTCTTTTGAAATTTTATGCTCAAGAAGTTTATATTTTAAAACATCAGCTACATACAGGATGTTGTCACAAAGAATCTAGTTTGAGTATGTTGGTAGAAGAAAAAAACTTATTCTGTATTAATGCTTCTTCGATTACGGCTCTGCATGTATCCATAAAAATGAAATTTCACGATATCCCTGTACGATAGGTTCAGAAAGAACATGAACCTGTAGAAACCCCTAGACGCGATACAATACAGTGGTCGACGTACAAAATTCCTGGTCACAGATAGAAAATTTTAACGCCGAGCTAAGTACATATTATATTATCCAAGATAAGACTAAAGTTTCGCTGGAATGTCGCTGAAGCAATTTAATTAGTGGATCGAAAGTGGCCACCCTTGTATAGACGTGCACTGTATAATGTAAACGGGGTCGGCCCATCTCCGATTACCAGTTCAAATTGAGCGTACCAACCCGATGACCCCCACAGAACGGCTTCGCGAGTGACGCTTTCAGTGATTTCCAAACACTAGAACTGTTGAGTGAATTTCACGCCTGAAACAGTCTCTTTGGGTTTAGGTTGGATTTGACGGCTATATTAGATGCATTTTAAACTTTCTCAATGTAATTAGATTGTTCAACACACCACAGTAATGCCATTGTTTAGCACATTCTAAAACGTCACCACTTCAAAAATTTCGCTAAGGAATTTGTGGAGTAATAAATTGTTCTGTATTAATGCTTCTTCAATTACGGCGCTGGATGTAGCCACAAAAATGAAATTTCACGATATGCCTGCACAATACACGACAATCAAAAATGAAAAAAGGGATTCGGTTTGGGTTTGTGCCCTTATTATTTTTAATGGATAACAATTCACAGATTTTTTAATACGAATTAGGCGTTTCTGAATTTATAAGCATCATTTTTAATTTTTTTTAATGTTTACATTTTTTTCAGTTTATCATTTTTTCGTACTTAACAATCCGGTGTAATGTTGTCGTCCGCATATTCAATAACGCAGGAGGTAAATAAATTCCTTCGTGCGAAAGCGTACACATGAATGTACAATTCCAGTTAATTTGTCCCAGCTCTCTGCAATTAAGACATGGCAATTAATATTTAAGTGCGAATTGAGAATATCTGCTGGAAGCTTGGATTGAATTCGTTGATCTGGAAAGTGCACAAAGACGCCATTGGTCCTCCACGGTAATTATAGGATGTGTTTGCAGATTGTATTGCCGAAAGCAAGAGATGGGAGCAGCGCTTTGAAAGAGTCTTCTTGTAATTTCGAGAACAGGCTGGTTCGTTTCCCGAATTGAGATAAATTAGGTCGCTATTGATTTCCGGTAGGCACAACACTTATTCACTTCCCTGAAATCCAAAACGGAGTTTGTATTCAAGTGTCATGCAAATATTAATTTCTTACAAGGCATTTATATGGTGGATGAGTAGTTTAGGTTTGATAGTGATTATGCAACTCAGCCTAGTTTTCACCTTTCTGGTAAATGATCGTACAACTTGTGATAAATGCAACAAGGAGGGTTCAAGTTGTTCTGCATGAATGTCCAATTACTCCGTGTGTAACAGAGTGCGCCTTGGGCCGTCGTAAAAATCGTTTAATTGCGTTTTAATGACGCGTGATTATGATGAAGGAAAAGCCAGGCCCTTTTTTGTATAGGGAATGTTCTCTGTAACGAGCGAAAATATCGACTGACCACATTTTTTCGCCCACCATTACCGCCCGGTGGACGCGTTCACCAATTATCGGCTGTCGCGGGAGTGGCGTTATAGATTGGGCGAATGCACCGAGAAGGCGCCCAATATCGTAAACATTTCGACTGATAACTGTTTTATTGCTAATGAACTGTTAGGGTGACTATATCTCTTTTTAATTAAAAGTCCCGCGTCTCGCAATTTGAGTTGCGTTGCTTCTGAAATAAATAGGGAGACCGTTTTGCTTGACGGTGTACTTGTCGTTCCTGACCAAATTGATATATGACACTCTTCTTCGATTCTACAATGAGCGTGGACTTTATTACAATTACAATTGTCTATCTGGCTCACCACACTTCGTTAACTGTGTCGTCTCCTGTGTTCAACACCGTTCTGGTTTCACATGTGCCACATTTTTCTATTCTTGTACTCCCCAATTAATTGACGCTAACATCTGTCAACCTGTTTGTGCTTGCTCATCTTTGTTATTTCAAGTTCTCAATGTCATGTTGTACAACTCCTTTTTTAATATCATCGACGAATAAATGCATCAGGCCACCTAGAGCTGTTAAGTTGCACAAGCAATGGTGCCACTCTAGCGAGATGTGTGATGGAATTTAAAAAAAAAAATTACAATATGTACCCACAAGCAGCCCCGGATGGGGCCTATGGCGGGGGTTATGCTGGGTAATGTGGTTTATGCTCTCAATTTAGGATTGAAATTACTTCATTGATCTGAATTGTAACGGACCTTACTTGGCATTCGGCTCTATGTTACTAAAAAAACTGGGCTCAGATGTGAATGTGAATATCCAGTAACGCTTGAGAAGTCCAACCTGCTTGAATGTTGCCTTAGACGTATTATTCCATGCGTCTTCCCATCCGTAATATATGAAAGCAACTACAATCTCGAAGGCAAAATGTCCACTCTCAGGAACACGTACCGTACCCCGCTAAATGTTATATAGGCCTCCAGAGCGTCATTCCTGATAAATAAGATCAAATCCTGTAGTCTTATTTTTATTACACGTCATCGGCAATACCGCTACACTAAATCGTTTATAAGATTCCAATAAGCATATAAAACTAGGTGATATCTGACTTAACGAAACTCATATTACTACACTTTTATCTCCAGGAAGACTAGGGGAGTTATCGTTAGAACCAATTTAATTATCCCCCCACAAAAAATTGTCAGCGCAGCATTCGGTGATTGGAATAGACTCGACAAACCATAAAAATGGGAGGCGCGACATAAACTGTGTGCGAAACCGTAAAATTGACTCCCCTGCGCTAAAGTTACCTATACATTTCGCTCGGCACGTAGCATTTGTTATCATTTTGCGTGTATGCAGTAGGCCATACATATGTCAATTAGCGTTTGAGGTTATTCGCCGTTGAAGTTTATCGTCCTATCGTGCTGCATGTACAGTGTACTTACTTCACTCCTAGGCGCGCTATTAGTGCGAGCTAGCATATAATTTGTGCTTAGGAAGACACGCCTATTTGGTCGATGTTATAGACCTACTGCTGTTGAACCAGATTGGCTAGAAAATCAAACACGTTTCGTTTGAACAAGGTGGAGGCCTGGGCAATATGAGATAGGATCCAGAGTAATAATATAAAAGACATGCGAGCTGATGAAGGAAAACAACTAGCTCACAACTCAAGTTTATAAAGTTATGTTTTGACAAAACATTTTTTGAAGCTGTGTGTTAATGGATTTGTTTGTGGATCTACGTCATTCTGTGATGTGATCTTTTAAATGGCTTCGGTTCTTATTTCTAACATTTCATTGAATCTAATGGAACAGGTGGCAGAGAGTCCCAATACTTCGAATGCACTTTTAACAATGGATAAGAGGAATCGTGTTTGCCAGCTATTTCGGGATTTTGTAGATGCATACGAAAAGTACTCTATGAATAATATTTATAAATAATCAAATATGTCGAATAGCTTTTCCAATTTGTATTACATTTTAAATAGCAACTTTTCATTTAAACAGTGCACGCACGTATTCGCATATTTCGCAGACATAGAAAATCCGTTTTTCTCATTAGAGCAGAAATGCCAATGTAAACAGAATTGGAATTTGTTTCGTAAAAGTGCCGCAGCGCTGCGTTATCCAGATGGCAATGGCGCCCGAGTGTTTCCCAAATTAACTGGAATTGAATTTTATCGTCTGTGAAACGGATTTGATGTTTTACTGACTCTTGCCGCAGTCCTTCTGTGATTGTGCTTTCGGCAACCGTCCGAATAAACTCGGCAATTGTTACTACAATCAACTAATCCGACGATAAGTATTCAAGTGAAGTGGTAAACTCGGAACTTTAAAATTAAACATGTTCATGAGCTACATGTAATGACGCCTTGCATATCAAATGATTAGAAGATATATATGTAATGAACGGAAGAATAACAAAATGAGATTGGTGAACTGCTTCAGTTAATAATAAATTATTATTATTACTATTATTGATATATTGCTCTGTAATCTGTAATTTAAGCAAACATCAACATTTCTAAATATAAAATAGTGAAGAGATATAGATATAATCCGACCACAAAAATGACAAGCATCATCTTAAAATATTTTGTGTATCGTATATGTCCTTTATTATTTACCATTCCCGAACTCAACCAACATATTCAAAATTATTTCAGACAATTTAACTACGACTGTCTGCACAATTAATTGCCATATTTAGATATTTGTGCAACTGAAAGTTTTCAAATGAGGATTTTTCAGCATTACGTGTGGCGTAACAAATTTATTCATCAGACCATATACTGTACAGGCACAATTCGAAGAGCTTCTCATAGCATTGCATTCTATGGACCAGCTTCTACATGTAGACGAACTAGTCTGGAATAGTTTCACTAATCTTCCGTCATATTTGAACAGGAAACAGAAAGCAGCGAGATAGAGAGAGATTGAGTGCAATGAATTATGCAAGACATCTGACTAAGTACAAAACTTTTGAAATCCAATCTATAATGGAGTAGAACATGCAGGCGTTGTTCCACACTGTAACTTTCATGAACACATAGTAGACCCCAACCAGTACAGGATAATGCTGGAGTTTGGGACTGCATCGTGCCTACGCATTTTCGGCATCCCTAGGGGCTGATAGAGTTAACCGCGTGATCTTTTACGCAGAGTCTCCATCTCTCCAACGTCGGAAGCTCTGTCGGATCTTTTATTTTATTTGTCGGCGTTGTCGGTGTGCATCCGTGTATCCGTTAGCAGCGCAAATTTGTGCTAAACGTCGGTCTAGCGACGATAACTACGTCAAGAAATGGTGGATACCAGGTCTGCACCAACTCAAATGTAGAATTTTGGCAATCTGAAAAGGTATTATAATATACCAAATCGTTGATCCTGGCTTCATGGAGTAACAAGATCGCTGACCCACGAAGCTTTTTCCAAAATGTCCACCAAGTTATTCCATGTTTCCAAACGTGCAGGCGAGAGAAGTTGTCTCCGCGTAGAATATTTGGCTGCATGGAAAATATAAATGATCCTATTTTCATGGAGCAGATGGGACTATTGACCGAATTCTGTGGAGCGCTCCCGAAGTTGACATGGTGAGACTGAGTAAAAGGGCTCGGTGGTCCCGTGGTTCGATTCCCGGCGCGGGCTCTCGATTATTTGATTCCGGGGTACTGGTGAAAATGTGCCCATTAAATAATGCCTTAAGCACCAAGAGGGGTACAAAAACTCCTGTAGTGAATTTTTTTAAAAGTACAACTGTTTCGTGACGATGGCTTCATGGAGCGTGACGCAAGCTCCATGAAGCATATAAACCCCATTAACAATTTCATTGTCTAGAAACGTTTGAAGTATCGATTGACTCTCCTTAATTATCTGAATATTTCTGTGATGACCCTTGCTTTGGCAAGATCGCAGTTTTTAGGCGAAAATTGAATTTAAATTTTGGGCATCACATCTATTGCGATGTTCTCGAATTTGAACAAAGTTTTATTCTTTTATTGTCTCTGGCATCACTAGTGAACTCAAGTATTTTGTTATAGTACTCTGACGACTGGATGGTGAAAGTTCATATAAGGTGAGGTACGGGAAGCCTGGGCTCAGCAAAATTATCAGGTCGCCTCCTGGAGTGTGGGTGAGGGAGGTTAGGGTGAAGAACACGATGGTGAACCTCCTTAACAAATATCTCAGAGAGTGAGGTACGCGAATAAAAAGCTGCCATTAATTGAGTCGTAAACGTTAAATCCTACTTGCCTAGCAGTCTTACTTTGATAATCATCGAGAGGTCATTCACTGACAAATCCCCAATTCTTAGAGCGGTCTAAGATTATGTCCACGTATGCTACACGCAAGACTACAAAACATACTAGTATAAAACCACAGTTAGCAATATTACCAAGAACTAGGGATTTTCTGCAATTCAGCGACAGTTGAGTAATACCGTCGAACGTTCGCAAATTAAATAAAGACGCAGAAAAATTATTCCGTTCCTTACATCATCCATGTACAGCATACAAAAACCGAAGAATGACGTGTTCGAAAATATATATTTTCACTGTATTTTTTATATTCAATGGCATTGAAGCGATTCATGAGAGCAATTTGGAGCACTTCCAAATGCGCAGTGATTGCCAATGCAGGAAGAAACGGGGGCAGCGTCAAGTTGGTTGTTCCAACGAAACTGGATGTGGTTATGTGTGATTGCTCGCTTTGAAGGATTTAGGGGTAGCATTGATTAAAACTACTGTGCGCAGAGCGACATTATAATGCATGACCTGGTCCGTTTATAGAATGTTTTGAGATCGCGTACACAAATCGTAAAAGAAGTAAATGCAATTGAATTCCTCGACTTAATCCTTTATTGTGCTTAAGTATGAATCCTCCTGAGGCACTCCATCCCTTGTTTTTCTGATCAAATGCTTATGATGTGTATTCCTCAGTTCCTTATTAATATTTTGTAAAAAAATAACTTCATATTTCTGATAAGTCACATCAAAAATAGATTAATAAATTGTGTTATTTCTTCAAATTTATAGGCTTTTAAAAGGAGAAATTGAAATTTCTCGATACCAAATAAATACCGATATACAATTTTGAAATTTCGAATTGGGAATTTTGGAATTTTGTGATTTAAAATGAAACAGATTAAAAAGTAAAACTTCAATAGAACTTCAATATTCCGTATCCAAGTCTGATTCATAATTCGAAATCGAATCTGTACTTATACTCTGTACTGTCTGTATATCTCAGAATTGATGAACGTTAGTATGGATTGAAGATAAGTGGACAGAAAAGAGAACACCTGTATATCAATGATGTTTTATGATTCCTAACTTATTATATCATCAGATTGTATGAATTTTATTCTTTCTTATTGTGTAATAATATTCGTGCTTACGTATTTTTAAGCTCTATTATTTATGGAATGAGTGCTAGTATGCATTGAGATCTGCATGATTACGTAAGGTAAAAAGAAGAGTCTCAATACGATGGATAAAATTTAGAAAATTTCAACGTTTATCTTCACATTTAGTTAGAAAAACTGTTTATTTATCACATTTTAGCGAATCCCATTTCGATTTGTGCCTAGATATCTCATGCACCATGTGTCCAAGATAACCGAACCTGGCGGAAATTGCGAGGGATAAAACGGTTGTGCTATTTTATCTTAGATTTCCTGTCACTAGAAATACGCTGCTATTTGACGCTGTACAGTCGCGCCTTCGGCGTGTCCCATTTCGTCCCGTCGGAATATCCGAGTGTTGTTTCCCTGCTCGCCTCCACACCAAGACGAATGAGCCAGGTAACCGTGGCTTCCCCGCGGTGTTGCGAAAGTTATAACGCCCACGTCTTTGCCAGTGATTCATTCATCCCAGTCGGAAGCGACTTATATTAATCACCGGTGGTCGCCGGATGACCCATGGCAGCGACGACAAAGTCGCGCCAAAGATCAGCAAGCGCTGAGGACACCAACCGCGTTAGTGATTGGTAGAAACTTGTAGCGAAAGCAAATGTGGTGAAAGCAAAAACCGCGGGATAGGTATTGTTATCAATTTGTTTAGCATCAATATCACGAGGTGTATTCGTGCCAGTAAGTAGACAAAGAAAATCGGCCATGTGATGTGGATTTGAATGGGTGTACGGATCAATGACACCTCCGTTGACGTCTGTACGTGACGATACCTTTTTAATTGGTATTGATGACTACACCAATAGGACACAAGATCTGCGACCGGTTGATTACATTAGCTGTTAAGTAATGAGGTCGTTCTGGCGAAAATTCATCCGAACGCCGTAATTCAAAGGACATCACGGTGGCTCATTCGAACGCCCCAATCGTCTCCAGTGTGTTCATTCAGAAGAATTTTATTGAGACGACGGCAGTCGTATTAGCCTTTCGGTTAGGTGAACGCAACCAATGAGAACCCCTGGCTGATATTTGGTATCCGACATTGGTGATGTCGTCAAGGGCGAGAGCGCCTCCCCAGTGGCTCACAACTTAGCCAACCACGAGAGGTGATTTCGATTCGTGCCCATTTTGTGACGTTTTAAAAGAGTTTCGCCCTGGGCAACAATTGAAAATATAGCCGTTCGACCTTTATCTAAAAAAGCTATTATTTGATTAATTTTGATGAATTTGTACTCGTACTTGATGTGACGGCTGCGATTTTTCCCTGGGTCAGCCAGCAGGCGATGACGTGTTGCAATTGCCGCCGCTAGGGGCGCTCATTGCCTTTAATTCCCATTAGACACTGACACTGAAAACTGATGTGCACTGATATGAATCACCAATTACATTACACCAAGAAGGGCTTCAGAATTTATAGTGCTATACGCTAAAGTAATTGGGGGGGAGGAACCCGCTTGAAATTCATCGCCGAACTGACAGTAGGGAAAAGTGAAAGATTGTAACTGTCCTGGGCAGCAGCCCTTGCTACTTGTTCCTCAAATAAGTCACTGCTTTCACTATCTATTCAGCATTCTGACCGCACTCATTTATAGATACTCCCATGCGGCATCCAAGAATCAAGTAGCAGCTATCGGTGCAATAAAATCTGTCTGCTTCTTCGTGTACTACTACATCGTAAACGAAGAAATTTCTACTTCATGTGTACCCTGTAGAAGTTGTTCATTTTATTAACTTGTCACATCTTCCATCGAGATTTATTGCCACCAGTTTTAATTCAACCACATTGCGTATCTATTGGGTGAGAAAAGGAAATAAGCGAATCGCATCCAGATGAAGGTAATCAAATAAATATTCTACTCCGTGTAGGAGTATTGCGCCTTAACTGAATAGATGTTCACGTAATTAACGCACAGCGCCTTAATTGCTTTTTACATGCTCGTAAAATAGATCTGTGGCTACGTCAATATTACCGAGTAGATTAATTGCGCTAATTACATTTATTACGGGGTTTAACTAATTTATACAAAAATCCAATATGCAAGAGACCGTTTATCGTCTTGAAATTCTTTTAATTGACATAGCGTTTTCACATTTACGATTATGAAATTCCAAAAAACGAAATATCTCGCGTAGAAGATCCTTTTGTACATTAGGTTATCGATTCACATCTACCGTAGATGAGCCGATCCTATGAGGCAGAATTGTATTGTTTAGTTTTGACGCGATCGAAATCGCAAATCGTTTGAGCGTGTACTTGTAATCATATTGCATTTTATATCAAATCAATGAGTATTACAAAATATGAGCGGAGCCTATTGTTATATTTTTAAGGGAACATCGACCCATGTCACAAATGCCTTTAGGTGTTTATGCGATACTTATTAATCTATGTTTAAATGTTTTATTAGTTATCTACAGAACTCTCTCTATATGCTCATAATGCTCACAATGAAAATCTGATTCCTCATCGACGTTCGTCAACAATTTCTAATTAAAGTTTTCTGAATGTGTATTCATTCCTGGGTCAGCGAACTAGATTTTTCACTTTATTGCTGCACAATGAAATATTTCTCCTTGTGATTTTTATTTTTGAGAACTCGATAAATGAAGCTAAAAATGTATCCGTCTATGTAATTGTTTAAGCAAATGTTTAAATCAATGTTAAATCGATGCTAAACGAATTTTTTGGTGTGCGAGTTTTGGAAGTGAGAGTTGTGTTTGGAACTGGTTTCGCTTCCGGACACATCCAATGTCAATTATGTATTGGCTGTCCACCAAAGTTTAACCTAAGTAAAGATTACCTTGTCAAAACTGACTTGACGACCTGTGTGCGTCGATTATTCCTTCACGTATCCGACGGTTAAAACAAAACAAATGGTGTTCGTAGAGACTACACTTTAATTGAATCATTGGAGAGTGAAGGTGGATCAAAGACGAATCATGGCGGGTAAAAATGTTTGCGATGGCACATCGATTTAATGTTTCTCTGATGGCCTTTGTTATCATGGCGGTTCGCTTCGTCGCACCACGATGGTGGCCGAGAAATGTAATTGGATTATCAGACAAACCTGTTTGGTAAGCAAATGTTTATTTAGGAGGAATAGCTAGAGAAGAGATTCTGTGGGAAGTCTGAGTTTCTTGATTCGAACTACCCGATCACTACATGGACAATGTATCAAAAGACACCTTGGTAAATTGTAGCAGTATGTCAGCAATTCCCTGCAACGACAAAGACGTTTCCGGAGAATTTCTTTACGTTGTCCACACAATATTAGGCATGTCATTTACTGTATGCAATCAATAAATCAATTTTATCATACTTGCAGCCTTTTCACGCATGAGTACCTCATGTTGTGCATCATTGTAGATGTATGATGTGGTCTTGTTCGAGGTGCAATGGTCCATGCCGCTGTTGAGTGTTCGGCCATTCCGGAAATGCCTTTTTCAATCATGTCACAAATTACTGTTAATCATCTCGTTAGATCCATCGTTGTCCGAAAATTGTGCGACTAGACGGTACATATGGCTCATCATAAAAGGGCGTTCTAACACACCCAGTGCACGTGAATAACCTATTGACCTTTTGTCAAGGGCAGATCGTGAAGTCCTTACGTGGCTTTATCGTGATCAATTTGACCATCTGCCTGAAGAGACACTCAACTCGAGATTGCGAAAGATCGATTGGAAACTTGGCTTTATTTTAATTTTATTGTAAACTTTAGAAATATTTCGCTTCGTCATGTCGTCGTGGCGGAGATTTTGAGAAAGTAGTTTTTAATATTTTTTAAAAATCGTTTTTGCGTGTGAATAATAAGATACGTTTTAACATTGTAGTTGTAGATGGCAATGTAGCCGCCACACGTGATTAAAAAATATTTAGATTATCAAACGCTTGACAATTTAAATATCAAATCTCTTCATAACGAAAATGTAATTTCTTCCTATTTTGTGAATTTGTGCACCGAGGTATTAATTGAATAATAATTAGAAATTCAAGATCTAATGTGGAAAATGTTGCTTGCAGCGATTGGCGCTCGAATGTTCAAACCCATTTTTGTTAAGTGGAAATACGCCATATTGGAATTTTCCAGCGAAGTGATGACAATGTTTAAAACTTCATTGACTGACATCTCAAGAAATACTGTAAATCGATACATCAAATAACTTGCGCCTCAACTACAAATTCGCGGAACTATCTACAGCTCAAATTTTATTAAATTTCGTTAAGCCGTTCGTAAAATTAAAAAAATTATGACAAACTATCAGGATTATAACATTGATGTTTGGATAATGACAAAGACGAGGTGAAATATATTTTAATCAAATGTAGCGAGTAATTAGCTAGTAGCACATATAAGCACTTTTTGGGGAGCAAATGACGTCGCCAGTGGAATAGTATTAATGAGAGCGTCTTCGCCGGAAGTGGAACCACATCGGAAGTGACATCACATCAGCATTGACTTCAAATGCAATATACGCGATAATGCAATTTGCAGTGAAAAGATAGACGCATAAATATTTTATTGATTCGAATTTCCCTTTCTGTTTTACAAACAAATATACTCTTCCTGGGAAATGTCCAACTGAAACATTTATAAACAGCAACGTTATTGGACTGTTGATTTTATCATCAAACCCTATAAGTGCTGTATTTTTCCACGGCTCCAAAATAGTTTTGTAAAATAGTTTTCCAAACCTTATCTATCTACGTGTGGGCATTCTGTGCACATTACTCTGTACAGTGTAGGCAATTTCCTGATAGCAACGTGAACGGTGTACATTTACATATTCAAGTAACCCAAGGAAGATCTGATCGCGTCCTGGGGGTTTTTATCAGTGTGGCAAATTTGAAAGTATAGTAACAAGATTTCACTTTCGAAAAATGCGTTCACAATCCAGGAGGAGGGTTCGTCGGTAAATACGGAAGAGCGCTGCTAAAAATAAATCATCTTCCCACCAAAACTTGGTTGTCGGTAAATGTAGCCGTGTGCGTAGAATGTTGATCAAGTTGGCCAATGGCGATTCAAGCTTAAGAAGCCGTATATATATCTTTTTTATATATATATGCTGTATATTTTGGATACGTAGTGTGGGGAGATTTTTATTTCGTTATATTGGTGTTCGGGAGGCACGACCGGGTTTGTTGCGGTTCGACCTCTTTGAGATGAAAAACATAACTTGAGGTTTCCATTGCCTAGCAACTGATGCGAAATATGTGTAATGTATCCTGTATAATAATCGGATCTGGAATCTCCTCATCTGGGTGTGTAAAAACACACGCGAAACATACATGTTTGTACATGCCTTGCATGTTCCTAATAAGTTTATAACGTTATTGATACTCATATAAGCAGATATAATTCGTATATGTTGATTGCAAATACATGTGAAGCGGTAAAACCAAGTGTAGTGTGACTCTATTTGTAAATTTTTAGTCATAAACGAAAATTTGATCTTGGCATGTCAAACTGTCGAAAGAAAATGTCACGTAAGCCAAAGATTTTCTATAGCGCCAACAGAGGGCAGCAAAATTTGGAAAGATGCACTCAACCTTATGACACATACACATCTTGTAAAAAAAATTTGTTTCTCTACTCGAGAAAAATTATTTACACCACTATAAGATTCACTACCTCATTCATACGGAATACACGTTCGAACATATCTTGATACGTAGACGAACCAATTCGGGATTTCAGGTCCGAAACGCATGTGTTCCATAGTTCCCGTACTTGTTACAACCCCTCCAAATTATAGACCCAACATTCTTTTGTCCCAAACACCATTATAGATTAATTTATATGAATTGTATATGCTAAATAGCGTGCTTTTACGGATTAGATGCGTGGCCGTAACCTTATCAGTCGCTAATGTATGCATGCAGCTCGGTTGAAAATCGGCTAACGGTGTATTCGAAATTTTGTTCAGTGTTTTGTTCAGCTATTGTTACGAAGCCTCCACATATCCTGATGTGTATCCGAGAAAAGTCGCCGTTTTTACGACGCCAGCGAGACGTAAATAATGTTGAACAGCATCTTTCCCGGAATTCATTGGTCCATCACACAATACAGTTTGTCGTAAGGCTCATTCATGTTTACTAAACAAAAGTTGCCGTCTCTTCATACGGAGATGAGCGAGCACGCACATGCACATTTAGGGCTTTGTGAATCAGTCCTTATTAGAACATATAACATGGAAACACTGACGTATGTTTGACGTTCCTGCGTGATTTTTTTTTTGTTCAGAAATTTACATATAGCACTAAATGGATTCGTCGAAATGAGATAGATACAACTCCCAGTAATTCATTTATCAAGAACGCATGATTGGTTAAGTATATGAAAAGGAACTCAACATGACGAATGCAGGAAGTAACTCTGCCCAGGTTTCAATTGTAAATATCTCGTTTATGCGGTCACAGATTCGATTCCTAGAACAAGCCAATGTCTCACTGGACGTTTATGGTACAATAAAAGACTAGGCTATTCCTAATTGATAAGTAACGAGTTCAGCCTATAAAAGCCATGGTATCTGCGCTGATAGATTAGGTTTGATCACGATTAAGGCAGCCAAATTTTAACATGGCATTAGGCTTCTTCGTTTTAGAAAAAATGTTTCTGTCACACAATGTCACGTCTTGGCGGATATTTACGCACCTAGATTTTTAAGCAATCAAATCGAAGCTATTGACGGCTACAATCCATAGACAACAACCAACCGGATGTCCTCAAATGACGCACATGCCCAATGACACAACTACTTTTCGTTTCACTTTTTGGTACATCAGAGTACCGGCAAACTCTGACTTGTTTCAGGGTGATCCAATCAAGTGAGTTCAAAGGACTCTGCCCCCTCCCCTCCTCTGGCGGAAAACACCAAATCCTCTCCATATCTTGATCCTCATCAAAGCTCAGATAAAAATTGGTTTGGTGCCCGAGCAGACACGGCAAGTATATATCATTTTCTCCCCTGTTCTCCAAATCTCACGAAAACTTGTGCGCCTTCCAGTCTTTCGTTTGCCATAAATGCGTCAATGGGGCCTGGAAAACATATTTCGTGCACATGTATGGTACCACACATTTCTTCTGGACGAAGGATATATAGCGGGCTTCATCTTTAAACCCCTCTCTTGGCGTGGGCTTTGAATGGTCTCCTCCCTCGCCAAAGAGACTATTTGCACAACAGCGTGGGCTTGAGTGCAGCCCAAAAGACAATAAGTTGCTATTGCATTCACTATTCTGGCTTGAACCGCTTGATACTAGCCTAGGCTAGGTGCACATGGATGGTGTATAGAAACGGGTAATGACGCAAATTCATATCCTAGTTCTATTAACAGTATCGACCTATTTCTTTTACTCGATGTTTCTTGGTTTGCCAAGATACCACCAGCATCAGTTAAGAGTGGCATGGATCTTTTTAAATGCAATGACAAACTCAAGTTTTGCTTACGGCTGATAGAATCCTCCTAATGCAATGGACTAATGGGGACTTTTTTATTTAAAATACCCGATAGAAACCATCTTGAAATTAATTTTTTACGGTTGATAAAATCCAAGTAAAGCAATGGACTATTTTTTTTAAATACGCGATAGAAACTCTTAGGACCCAAGCCACCAATTATTTTTCTAAAGATTCAATCTATGTTTGCGAGCTGACAAACGAAAAGCTAGAAATTATACGAGAAAAAAACGATATTGCTCGTTATCTCAACGGCACACACCAATTTTCCATTTCACTACTCCAATTGCTTATTTTTGTTCGCCTTCTTCAAATGCCTTTTTGAGCAGGGAGAAGCGCGCTGCACAGGGGGGGGGGGTCATAACCTAATGTAATCTACCTTAAATCGAAGGTGCGTGCTGACGTTATTAAAACACCCGGCGGCGAATGTTAGACCTGTTTTATTTCGGATGGATCCGCCCGCCCACGCATGTCATTGGAAAAAGGAGGACATCAGCCAACAAGCCATCAAGCCATCCTCTCCTGTCTTTCCCTTCTATCTCTCTCTCTTTCTCTCTCTCGGATCCCACCATCGGGTTCTGTCGATCTTTCTTCCTCGCGGGATCGTAAAGCGAAACAAGGCGCAATTTGGGCCGAATCCGTTCGCTCGGAATCATGCTGGATCAAGCGGCAACTGCAAGACATGTCCTCTTTCGTCTCGCTTTGTATGTTTGGTTGGGCGGGGACGGGCATCCCAGGCCCACCCATTCATTCTTCCAATTACAAAATATTTCCAAAATACTTGGTATTTCTTTATAAACCAACTTGAGACTGATTATTGTAATTATGTCGTGCCCCCGGGCAACGCAAATCGGAATTATTAAGATTGATAAATTTGGTTATTGCGAAAAGTTTGTAACATGGTTGCGGGAAATCGAATTCCGAGTATCTGACAATTAGTGCAGCAGTAAGTTTTCAAGAAGAAAAATGAACTAATTCCAATAAAATCGAAATATAGTAGATTGATGTCCGATAGTAAGACACTTTTAAGTAAGTTTTCAACTGAGATGTTCATTTAAGTAGAGATTAAAATGTTTCTTCAAGTTCCAAATTCTTCCTTGGTGTTCCTTGTTTTTTAAAAATATAAACACGAATTTTTTTAATAAGGCATAAGAATCGAGTGATGGCTATCTACAGGCAGCGCCTTAAAATACAGCCACGAAAAATATGTAAAAGTCGACGATGAAATGTTTAAGCATAAGAGAATTATGAATTTTTCGTTTGGAAGTTAGTTAGAAGAATTATTTGTTGTTTTCTTCCTTACTAGAGTTGTGGCGACATTTGTTAAGATAGTTCAAAGGTTGGACAGCCCCTATCTCTCTTACTACATAAGAATTTTGAAATATTCCAAATGACCGTCATAAGGGAATACTTTTATTCCGCGACTATATCTGTAAACGGTCAATGGCTTGATGGTATTTGTTATATTTTGGAATCGAGATTTTATTATACCAAGTTACGTTCTTATATTTCGTGTCAAGAAACGTTACATTAACCAAAATTCATTTATAAAATTTTATTTATTTTTTAAAATACAACTCTGACTTTGATCATGAATTTTAACAATACGAAAAGCGTGCTTGAACAGTTTACAAAAAAGTACAGAGTAAAGTAAACAAGAATTTATTTCGAAAATTGTTGACATACCTTAACAGTCTCATTCTCTTATAAATAGTGTTATTTTTTCTCGAAAGTTTGGACTAGGATAATCTGGCATGAAGATTTATCTGAACCTTGGTCAGCGCTCAAACCTGTTAGTGTATTTACGAGAAACACCTTTACGCAATAAAATGAAAAAGAAAATGTGTTGCCTCTCAAGATGCCCTCGCTATAATGTACTAGACAACAAATCATTGGGGGCTTGCTTTTCGAAAAAGGACCCCGTGATCGTTACTTTTCCTAGAATCGATTTGCACTGTCGTTGGGGGTTTTTCGGAAGCAAAACTGACGCCAAGGTTTGCCTGAGTTATGTATCGTTTTTGTTGAATAGTGCCAGACTTGCATTTTCTCCTACGCACAAGACAGATGAAGGTACCCTGTTTGTAGCATCTCTGCCTGAGGCATCCTGGAGAAAGTTTGTTGTCACACAGCTTGTATTTTCATATGGCATGAAATCGTTTTACACTTTCAATACATCTAATAGGTGATACAAACTTTTCAGTATCCAGAAATTGGATCCAGATTCAGAAATTGATTTCAACGTGGTGGCAACGCTTTTTTAGGCGCCTGGTTTTGCAGTGCACGTCTACGCGCAAAATAGCCATATCGCCTAGAACGCATAGATTAGGGCTGTCGCATTAGAGGGCCTAGCCAAACACATACATTTGCGTGTATACACGGCAAATGTGTAGGCGATAGGGGACACATTCGTTCGCTTCATGCGCACGCTTCTGATAATTTATGCACGATAAAAATTGGGGGTCTGCCTATGCGTTGAGACAGCAATGCTTTCGGCACGCCCGCAACATTCTTAATCCGAACGTGCAAAAAAAGACGGGGGGATTTCTGCAAGAGGCTCTAAAAGGCATTAGCATCGTGACATCACGAGCGACCTCAACAATTTACATGCTCCAACAAACACGAATACATGTACATGCGCAAACATGAGGACACTCTTGTATCGAGAAGTTCGAATAGCTTATTCGTTAATTGGTTTACCTGCACCACACCAAATAGGCTAATCCCTATACACATTATATACATTTATTAATAAATAAATAAATGGTGTATAAAAAAAACACAGACACACTCTCTACATAATAGTTCCCACGATCAATTATACAATTTGAAATAATCCAATATTCGTTTTGTAACGTGCGGTTGTCCAATTGAAAATGCACACCCTGTAAGAGATTGTTCGATGCGAATAATATAGGTCTTATACCTTTTCTGTAATATTAAATGTTCGCGACACGGACGTCAGAAAATAAATTCGGAAGATAAGCAAAATCTTGGCATGGATGTTTATCGATTGTCCCGCAAGCAGAATACATTAGCACCAGCTCTGTTTGCTGGAACAGGTACATGCTCTTGTAAGCGTCTCCTGTTAATGCCAAGTAGCCAGAAACAACCCTTGGCCTCCGGGACTCGGTAATTATAGGGGTTCAACAAGTTCTGACCTATTCGCAACAGCGGCGTGATCTTGTTATATTATATATATATAATCTGTACTATATATGTTCTCTGGATCTTCCAGTTCATTTTTAAGATGGAAACTGGCTGCACGGTAAAAATCATGATGGACATTGAAGAATGGAGCTTACGTCTAGCGGCGGGTCTCAGAAGGATGTAGCAAGTGAGGCACTGACTTGATGGCACAAGCGAGACGAGACCTCAATTTAATTCCAGTGCAATTAAACATGCAAATGAATAGGCAAGGAACGGTGGATGATGCCTTAATGTTTCAATAAAGTGAACGTGGTTGTTTTTTATTCAAAGTTTGCGTCTTAATTACGGGTCTAGTAAATATTCATGGCGATAAATTAATTTTGCGATTATCATTCGAGCAGGAATTTAAATTGTGTGTTGAAAACGGAATGCACATGTTTTGAGAGTTGCTCTATGCGCTAAAGAAATGTTTCTACTGATGGAAATTTTCCTATTTTCAGAAAATGCAGAAAGTCTAGATTTTTAAAAATGGTGCAAGTTTCAAACATATCCCACGTATCCCCCATAACTCGTATCCCATTTATGTGCAGCCCCAGTTAATATAGATAACTTAGATGTCCATGTACCCACGCCAAATTTAATCGAAGAACGACAAATGTCCCTCCGGAAATTAAAATATATTTGCCAGACATCATTTTATGAGCGACAATTTATAGCTCTATCATAGTGCAAAAACATCAGATCTGCAATTAAAGCCAGAATATATTGGATAAGCAAATAAAGGGCGACCAAGTTTAATTAAAATTCACAGGAAACTACTCCTGTGCAGAGTATGTGTCCCTTAGTCAAACGCTGGAGTTTTCGGCAGGGACACATAAAATCTTGCGAAAGACTATACTGTCGTGTCTAGCCTAGAGACAGATAAAATATTGCCCGTTTCATGTAGCCGTTAGGCGTAAACGTTGGTGGTACTTTGTGTCGAACCTGGCAACTGGTATATCAACTTGACTCACTATGGAGTTTATATAAATATATACAAGATTGAAGAAAGGCTATCTTGCTAAGAGACATATATTCAAGTCAGAAATGCTATAAATATTTTCTGAGTACCGTCATCATTTATACCGTTTTCCGACATCGTTTGCCAGTGTCGTACATGTAAAATGTATATATTGCAAATATTTATAGCATTACTTATTATCTACTTTACAGAACGTACATTCCTGAACGGAAAATTCGCTAATCGAAAATCTAGATTGAGATCTGAACTGAACAAGGAGTGTTGGCATTTTTCGGCAATTTCGTCAAAAAAAGGGAGTGGAATTCAAATATAATGCGTGGAACCATGCTCATTCCACCATAACTTTGGCCTCTCAACATCCTCAATAAATCCAGCTATTTGGGGCAATAGTGGCTCAGAAAGTCTACCAAAATAAAGGTCGTGACTTGGGCAAGTTGACATTTTTTTGGAAGCGTGGGACGATTTCGCTGAAGCTGGTGCATCGATCGCTCAACCACAAAATCGTCTACATGTTAACAAAAAAATTGAACACACTGTAGTTGGTTTAGCAACTGTCTGTGGCTCGGCGGTCCCGGGTTCGATTTCCGGCGCGGGCTCTCGAAAAATTTCGATCCCGGGGTACTGGGGGGGGGGGGGGTGCGTAACGCCTGTAATGCGGTTGACTACAGTTGGTTGGAACAAAAAAATGTATGTACAAGCTCGTACAATATTTAATATATTTTTTAATATGTTTCCTTTCTCGCAATATATTTCTATAGCCTTTGCATTTCGGATTTGTCGGTAGAATCTTTGCTGGATATACTACTACTACTGTAAATATGTAGCTATTATTTAGTGAATAATTAATATGTTTGTAAAGTTGAGTCGGCAGAGGGTACATCGCATGACGTTCAATTTATTTGGTGAGTTGTTTTGGTGACGAGTTTGTGTACCATACTCATACTGTAAATGGATTTCTTATCCGGTGGCTTCCTTGTTTGAATAATATTAATATAAACTGGGGGAATTCATATCGACGCAAATTTAGAGCATATTGGGTATCTCTCTTCGTTCATGACGTCAAAAATCAATTTGATATTGAAAGTGCTTGAGACAAGAGAGCTTTCAGTTTCATCCAGTCTGCGATTTTCGAAGAGGCAAATAATTATAAGTGCTTTTTTAAAAGTTCAAAACTTTGTCGATCCTGTTCGCAATCATAAGGATTGTCACATGCCGCTAGATGTAATAGCCATTCAACCGGACTCACAGCGAAGTCCTCCAATATACTGCACCTAGAAACCTTATTTCTCCCATAGCTATTCATGCCGTAGACGTTACCTTTACGAATGTTTGTTTTTTCAGTTGAAAACGGACGGCAAACGAGATGGTAATTGAACAGAGACGAAACGCTGAACTTGCCAAAAGATAATTTCCTGGCCTCGGCCACGCCGACAACATTACACGAATAGACGGATGTTTAGGATTATTAGATAAACAATCAGTAATGGATCCGTATATAGTCGTAGAGTGCTCTGCGTTTTATCCAAACCTTTGCTTTGGCAAGAGAATCCAAGTATTGAATAATTTGCGAGTCTCTCCTCTTCATCAACCCTGAAGTGTTTTTCTCCTGTTCGACTTGCGGCTTTGACCGAAAGGGGAGAAAACATTATTACTTTTCGTACACGGTAGGGGGGGAGGGGTGAGGGTTCAACCTTTCCACTTACTGTTCAGGGTGCAGCATTCCTGGCTGGCTGCAGTCGGGTGTACAGGCAGAGTCGAGGGCGCGCAACTTGAAACTGAATTTGCTGACATCTGTCATGCTCTTCTGCTAGAATAGATATTAGCTGGAAACTTCTAAATCATATTCGGTGGCAGATGAAAGGGATGTCTTTATATTATTGCGCGCTGGTTTCGACGTACATAAGCAGAGCGAGAGAGTAAAAAAGGACGAACACAAGTTAATGGGGGACTCCCACACGACGAGTGAGCGCACGCGTCACCAGAGCAGCCGCATCCCGTTACGTAATAAGTTCGCAACCCACATGCCACTGTATGCCACAGGTGAACATTTTATCTCCAAAGAATGTACCAGTCACATGTGAAATAATTGAATTCAAGATATACAAATAACGAATTTAGCCAACCTGCGCTAAATTGATTGGTAGAGTCAATATTTTCCACTGTCTGTCAAATGTATCAATTGTTTTTTAACGTCAAATTGAATGCCATTAAATTAAATTTATCTATTAAATTCATCCATTTCCACCATTTTGAATTTGTGTTTATGACAAGATCTCGAGTTTATTTATTTAATCGTATTTTTCTTGTACGTGTGCTTTTATTTTTTTGACTGGGGACCTGCCAGCGTCTCCGCCACCAAGCCCCCAACCCCAGCCATCATATGTTCATCAGCTGAAACGTTTTCAGTTTTAACCCAGCTTTATCCTCGAGCGTTTGAAGACGAAATCACTAGAGGCTAGCCATCTTATTTTTCCTGTTTCTGAAATATCTGAAGAATAAATCGCTATTTGTGTTAATTGACGTTCAATAGGATACAAAATGGTAACTCTACTTAGGAGGACTTTGCTTACTGCGAATTGTCATATCGAATAAGTCGCGCGATATTAAAATTTATTTTTTAAAAAAAGTCATTGGTGAGACGTTTTAACTGTGTTTCGTGGCGAGCGTCAAAGTGGCTATTTTTGCATAACTGCCTCAAAGAAATTGAAGGGAAAAGGGTCGTCCAAATCGGCGGGATGCTTCTGTTCAAGTCGAAATGTCTTGCGCAAGCACCTCCAGATGACTTCGATTTTGACACGACATATAGTTCAACTCGGGTTACATTGGCGTCCCAGTCTTTTTCGGGCTAGAAGCGATTATATGCAAAGTTGGCATCCGCAAATGCCTACACGCCCTATACGCTTGACGTGCGAATCTGCAAGAAACTACGTCTCCATCCAAGCGTGAACAATATGGAAGATCCGTGTTGGAATTTACGCTTAGGTGATGCGTGCATTGACCGTATAAGCTAAATCGATATTCAAAAATACATTTTTTGTCAATCATTCTCACTCCTGAATGTAGCAGCAGTTGCTTGGAATAACAGTGCTGGAGGAACGCTTTCGATTTTACGGTACTATACTATTTTTATAATTGGACTCGTCTTTGTGAAGAGCAACAAGATATTGTTCAAAGATCTATGAATATTTTCTCGTATTTTCGACGTATACGTGATCAGATTAATAAAAATGGCATCAGGAAAAATCAGACATCATGAAATGTTATGTGACGCAGGTCGTCTTTAAAAAGAGAGGAGTAAGAAAACTGATTACAAATACTATTTCTCGCAAACACAATTTGATGGAATCCCGGTAAAACTGAATGGATTCACTGCCAACGGCTAGAAGGTGTCCAACATAATTTGTCATCTCACTTCAGTGCCAACGCACGGTGGTGAACGTAATATCAGATAGACTGCGGGGGATTTGGACAGATGACTGAAAATGGATTGAATCGTCACTCCAAACTGCTGGACACCGGACCGGCAATTTGTTATACTTGTATACGGGGGATTAATTCCACCAGCTGTAGTCCGTAGGCCAGGAGGGTGCGAACAAGAACTTGGAAGTGTTGTGTAGCATAACCATCCATGTAAAATCGACGCCAGTGATATTTCAAGCCCGCGTTCGTCCTTAAGTGTCAACCCCTATCGGATCCCCTTAGCTCGACTGATCTGCACCACCAATCGAGGAACCTAAAATCGAGCTTCTTATAATGTCTTGCACAATTTAGAGAACCCAAACTATGACGCGTGTTTTGCCATTGTTGCGTTTACTTTACTATTTATAAATATAAAGTACATTATTTATATTTTAAATACGAAGTATTTTAACATGTTCGAAGAAGTACATCTATACCACAACAGCACTGATTGAAGGATACATTTCCATCGAATTCGAAACGCTAAATTCAAACTTGTAAAAAATGAACAAAAATATTTAAGATTTCGTAAAATTTTCTTTTATTTCCGAAATCCCAAATATTTGTATTCATCTCTATCTACAGTATTCAGCTACTCATACAGCTATTCATACTACAGCACGTATTTGTTTATATTTTTCTTGTGGACAATATTAATTTGTTTCTTTAATTAATCCCAAAATGGTAATATAATCTTCTATCAACTAACCTTCTCAATAATAACATTGAGAATATTCATATATATATATATATATATATATATATAAGAAGCCGTCTTTAATTGACGTCATTATCTTTTTAAAAAATTAATATTGTTAAATGTTCTATGAAAAAAAAGAATACATAGATTGGTGCATTTCATGTTCAAAAACATCTCGAGTTGTTATTGAAATTGTTTAAATTTTAAATGACGTTAAATTGTTTAAATTTTAAACGACTACGATGAGTTGTACGACTCGTCGTAGCCCAGTCGGTATTGCTACTGGCTGTGGCTCGGCGGTCCCGGGTTCGATTCCCGGCG